>JAPYXV010005473.1:0-10508 GCA_028533065.1 Trachops cirrhosus | reverse complement strand
CTGGCAAAGTCTTCAGCCAGCCCTACCCCCACTGTCCACTGCCTCACCAAAGTTTCTCTGGGTCCCCCACCTTACTGGTCTGGTTGTTCTGTCTGACTTTCTTTAATTCTGTGGTTGTCAGAGTTCCATGCAGTCTGATTTTCTGGCACTTCTGGTTGTTTATTGATTTCAGATTGGTTGTTATCCTCCTTTTGGTTGTACAAGAAAGCAAAGGGTTTCTATCTATGCCTCCATCTTGGCCAGACCATTTTACCTCTTTAGAGACCCTATCTCTAAATGGTCACATTCTGAAGTACTGAGGGTTAGGGATTCAACATATGATTTGGGGATAGGTGGAATATAATTTAGTCCATATACCTTCTCTTGTGTCTTCTGGATTGCTCCTCTGTCCCCCACACATACATGTACCACAGATGGCGTAGCATATCTGGAAGGTAATACAATGATGATGGTCACCTGGCCCTTTTCTGATCTTTGTATTGGGTTCTAAGCCAGAAATGCCCCTGGGAAATTCTTTGTTCCTCAGAATCATTGTTTTGATTTCTTCAGAAATGTCTCTTATCTTTGGAAATTTTGAACAATTTAAATCGTGGTATCCTTTCTTATGCCAGTGCTGTTAAAGCTTCATTTTTCTTTAAATTGTCATTGTTGAGATCTTGGAAAAGGACCCATAACATCAGCAACGTTTTACCCCACCAACCCACCCATGTGGTAAAAGATAAACCAGAAACACTTTTCTTTTAATTGCAACATCAAATCCTTAATGGAGCCAAATGTCCTGGAGCTAACTGATAAAAAAGGGGAAGTCCTAAAAAAACTAGTCTGAAACTAACTGATAAATAGAACAACTTCAAGAATTCCAGGAAGTTGGATTTGTGAGTATGTGAATTAAACAAAGAGTAAACACAGGGGCTTGCCAGATGGTGGAGGAATGAATGGAAGTCACACTGACCTCCTCCCTGGACCAATCTGGATTTACAAATAAATTGTGGAGAAATCACCTGGGACAAACAACTGAACAATAGTGAGAGAAGAGTCTTATACCTCAAATAGAAGAATCATCTTTAGCACAACTTGACTGCTAAGGAGTGTAGTGGAGACTCAAGAAGGCTGGCTAGGCCCCCACAGGTGGCAGCGCTGGAGGGATAACTAAGCATCTAGTTGGATCCTCCTGAGAAGTGTGGGGTCTAAACCCTAAGCTGGGATCCCCAGCTAGAGCACCAGAACCCAAAAAGTACACAGATGACATGTAGCTGAAAAAAGCCGCAGGGTTGCTCTCTGCCAGAGATAGTTAGCTGGGGACACAAAGAGCCATTTAAAGGGACAACACACAAATTTTCATTTGCAACCACTTACCCTGGCCTCCAGCAAAGGTTGGGGTAAAGTGGGCTAGAGACTCCTAAGGAGAGACTGGGCATGGAAGCTTTGAGGAGAGAACTGAGTAGCCCCTGGAGATCCTGGTGCTGAGTCATCCCCCATACAACAGCAGCCATCATGCTCAGGCAGACCACTCCCCTCCAAGCAGCAGCAGCCTGAGGGGAAACAACAGCTTCAACCCCAGGAGGGATTCTGCCCTGCCCTGTGGTACTTATCTGACTGCTGAGTGCAGAGTGACTAGCTTAACAAATGCAGGAGACAGCCACAGATGGTAGATCCCTGGAAGTCTCACAACAGGCAGCCTAAGGTCAGATGGGGTCACCATTTCACATAACCAGAAGCAGATCTGGAAAAAAAACAGTGGTAAATACTAGAGGCTACAAAGACAAAATCCACTGTGGTCTTCTCCATGATTTGTGGTATTTCCTTTCCTGCACAGCATTTTAACTTTCATTTCTTGTCTGTCAAGTTTGTGCATATTAAGTCACTAGATTTTATACTATAGTTTATTTCAATTTACATATTTTGCCTGCCCCTTCTCTAACCGCATTTTACCTTCTGATTTTCTCTTATTTTCATTTTTAATTTTGTTTTCTCTCTTGCTACAACTTGTTTTTGTTCTTCACTCTTACTATTTCTTCCCCATACAGCCTTACAAAACCAAGTGTCCTGTCAGTGGCCATCTCACATACTTTCCCCCTGCTCTTAAAATACCTGCCCTCTCTCTCCACCTTTAGTAATATTTGCTCATTGTTGTGCATAGGGTAGTTGTTGTACTTTTTCATTTTTATCTCTAGATCTTCACTAATTTTGTATTTCAAATCTCAAATTTTACTGGTCCCTTCTCCTACTCTTTTTGGAAGAGAAACAGGAAGTAACATACAAGGGAGCCCTGATAAGACTTCTCAACAAAAACACTGAAAGTCAGAGGGAATAGGAATAAATATTCCAAATCATGAAGAGCAAAGGCCTGTGACAAGACAACTCTGCCCAGAAAAACTCTCAATTAAAATGGAAGGCAAAATAAGGCATCTCCGGGACAAAGCAAGGCTAAAAGAATACATGTCCACCAAAGTAGCATTGCAAGATACGCTAAAGGGACTGTTTTAAGAAGATGAAGGAAGAGTGAGAAAGAGAAGAACACAGGTACAAAAGGGGTTAAATGGAATGAAAAAGTACCTATCAAAATAACCTTAAATCTAAATGGATTAAATGCTCCAATCAAAAGACATAGGGTAGCTGAATGGGTAAGAAAACATGACCTGCACATATGCTGCCTACAAGAGACCACCTCAGAACAAAAGATCTACACAGACTGAAAGTGAAAGATTGGAAACAAATATTCCAAGCAAACAGACAGGAAAAAAGCCAGAGTAGCAATATTTCTATCATACAAAGCAGACTTCAAAACAAAGACCATAAAAAGAGATGCAGAATGACACTTCATAATACTAAAGGGAAGAATCTATCAAGAAGACATACAAACATTATAAACATATATGCACCCAACATAGGAGCACTCAAATATATAAGGAACATCTTGGAGGACTTCAAGAAAGATATAGAAAGCAACAAAATTATAGCAGGGGATTTTAACACTCCACTGTCAACAATGGATAGGTCTTCCAAACAAAATATCAACAAGGATATTGTGGAACTGAAAGATGCATTAGATCAAATGGACTTAACTGATCGATATAGAACCTTTCATCCCAAAGAAGCAAAATACACATTCTATTCAAATGCACATGGAACATTTTCAAAGATAGTCCACATGATAGGACACAAAACAAGCCTCAACAAATTCAAGAAAATTGAATACTCATACCAAGTATTTTCTCTGACCACATGGGCTTGAAACTAAAATTCAACTGCAAGGAAAAAAACTCAAAACCTTTCAAACTTATGGAGACTGAATAGCATGCTATTAAACAATAAATGGTTGAGTAATGAGATTAGGAAAGAAATCAGAATGTTTCTGGAAACAAATAAAAATGAGCACACAACACTCCAAAACCTATGGTATACTGCAAAGGCAGTCCTGAAAGGGAAGTTCCTAGTGATACAGGCCTACCTAAAAAAGATAGAAACATTTCAAATAAACTATCTAATCCTACACCTACAAGAACTCAAAAGAACAACAACAAACAAAGCCCAGAGCAAGCAGAAGGAAGTAAGGAGTCAAGATCAGAGCATAATTAAATGACATAGAGATGAAAAGAACAATTCAAAGGATCAAAAACTCCAGGAGCTGGTTCTTTGAAAATATAAACAAAATTGACAAGGCTTTAACCAGACTCATCAACAAAAAAAAAGGGAGAGGACCCAAATAAACAAAACTAGAAATAAAAGATTCCTCTGATTACAACTGATCCCACAGAACACAAAGGATTGTAAGAAATTATAACAAACAACTATATGCCAAGAACTTTGAAAACCTGGGTGAAAAGGATAAATTTCTAGAGACATGATTTTCCAAAACTAAATCAAGAAGCAGAAGGAAGCCTGAACAGTCTAATAACAGCTAGTTAAATTGAAACAGTAATCAAGAAATTCCTGGCACGTGAAATCCCTGGACCAGATGGTTTCACAGGAGAATTTTACAAAATATTTAAGGAAAGGCTAACCCCTATTCTTCTCAGACTCTTCAAAAAATCCAAGAAGATGGAAGACTCCCCACTTGTTTTTATGAGACCAGCATCATCCTAAATCCAAAACCAGATAGATGCAACAAAGGAAGAAAACTACAGTCCAGTATCACTCATGAACATTGATGCTGAAATCCTCAACAAAATATTGGCAAAACACATCCAACAATACATTAAAAAGATCATACACCATGATCAAGTGGAATTCATCCCAGGGATGCAAGGATGGTACAACATTTGCAAATCATAAACATTATACGTCACATAAACAAAAAGAAAGACAAAAATCACCTGATCATATCAATAGGTGTGGAAAAAGCATTTGATAAGGTACAGCACCCATTTATGGTAAAAACACTTAGCAAAGTGGGAGTAGAGGGAGCATTCCTCAACATAATAAAGGCTATAAATGAGAAACCTACACCCAACATCGTACTCAATGGGCATAAACTAAAATCTTTCCCACTAAGACCAGGAATAAGACAAGGATGTCAGGTTTCATCACTTCTGTTCAACGTAATATTAGAAGTCTTAGCCACAGCAATCAGACAGGAAAAATATGGCATCCAAATTTGAAAGGAGGAATTGAAACTGTCACTGTTTGCAAATGACATGATAGCGTACATAGAAAATCCTATAGACTCCACCAAAAATTACTCAACCTAATAAGTGAATTTGGCAAAACAGCTGGATATGAAGTCAATATTCAGAAACCAAGGGCATTTGTGTATACCAACAAAAAAATATCAGAAACAGAAATCAGGAAAAACTCCCATTTGATATAACAAAAAGAAAAATAAAGTACCTGGAAATAAACCTAACCAAGGAGACCAGAGACCTGTACTCAGAAAACTACACAACAGTGAAGAAAGAATTTCAGGAAGACACAAATAAATGGAAGCATATACCATGTTCTTGGATTGGAAAAATTAACACCATCAAAATATCCATACTACCCAAAGCAATTTACAGATTCAGTGCCATCCCTATTAAAATACTGTGACATATTTCACACACATATAGAACAAGCATTTCAAAAATTTATATGGAACTATAATCAACCCTGAATACACTCAGCAATTTTGAGAAAGAACAAAGTAGAAGGGATCACAATACTTGATACTAAACTATATTACAAGGCCACTATAATCAAAACAGCTTGGTATTGGCATAAAAACAGGAACATTGACCAATGGAACAGAACAGAGAGCCCAGTAATAAACCCAAGTTGCTATGGTCAATTAATATTTGACAAAGGAGACAGCAGCATAAAATGGAGTAAAAATAGCCTCTTCAACAAATGATGTTGGGAGATCTGGACAGCTACATGCAAAAAAATGGAACTCGATCACCAACTTATACCATACACAAAAATAAACTCAAGATGGATAAAAGAGTGAAATATAAGTTGCAACATGATAAAAATCCTTCAGGAAAACATAAACAGCAAAGTGTGAGATATTCCATGCAGCAATATTTTCATTAATATGTCACCTAGAGGAAGGGGCATAAAGGAAAGAATAAACAAATGGGATCTCATCAAAATAAAAAAGCTTCTGCATGGCTAAAGAAAATAGTATTAAAATAAAAAGAGAACCAACTGTATGGGAAAACATATTTGCCAATGATACCTCAGAGAAGGGTTTGATCTCCAAAATATGTGAAGAACTCACAGAACTTCACACCGGAAAAACAATCCAATTAAAAAATGTGCAAAGGACCTGAACAGACACTTCTTGAAGGAGTACATATAGAGGGCCTAGAGACTTATGAAAGGATGCTCAGCATCACTAGCTATGAGAGAGATGCAAATTAAAACCACAATGAGATACCACTTCACACCAGTCAGAATGGCCATCATAAACAAATCAGCAAACAACAAGTGCTGGTGAGGTTGTTGTGAAAAGGGAACCCTAATGCACTGTTGGTGGGAATTAAGATTGGTGCAGCCATTGTGGAAAAACAGTATGGAATTTCCTCAAAAAACTAAATATTGAACTGCCTTTTGACCCAGCAATTCCACTGCTAGGATTATACCCTATCAATCCTGAAACAACAATCCATAAGGACCTATGCATCCCAATGTTCATAGCAGCACAATTTACAATAGCCAAGTGCTGGAAGTAACCTAAGTGCCCATCAGTAAATGTGTGGATCAAAAAACTGTGGTACATTTACACAATGGAATACTGCACAGCAGAAAGAAGGAAGTAAAATGACTTCCTACCCTTTGCGACAGCATGAATGGAACTGGAGAACATTATGGTAAGTGAAGTAAACCAGGTGGTGAAAGAGAAATATCATATGATCTCACCTATAAGTGGAACCTAATCAACTAAACAAGAAAGTGAGCAAAATATAACCAGAGACATTGAAATAAAGAACAAATTGACAGTGACCAGAGTGGAGTGTTGAGGAGGATAATGGGGGAAAGAAGGGGCAGGAGAAAGAAGGGGCAGGTTTGAGTCAAGGAACATGTATAAAGTACTCATGGACAAAGACAGTGGGACAGGTAGGATGGGAGGTAGGGTGGGTAGGGCAGAGTAGAGTAATGGGGGGATAATGGGGACAACTGTAGTTGAACAACAATTTTTTAAATTATTTTTTTATTTTAGATTATTCATTACAGTTTCTATCCTTTATTCCCATTCCAGCCCACCCACCCAATCCTCCCCTCCTCCCTCCCCTTTCCAACACCCCTAGTTTAGTCCATGTGTCCTTTATATTTGTTCCTGTAAACCCTTCCCTTCTCCCCTGAAATTCCTTCCCCTATCCCCTCTGGGCCCTGACAACCTGTCCTCTATTTCAGTGTCTTTTGTTATATTTTACTTGTTTCTTTGTTTTGTTGTTTAGGTTCCTGTTAAAGGTGAGGTCATATGGTATTTGTCTTTCAATTCCTGGCTTATTTCGCTTAGCATAATGCTTTCCAGCTCCATCCATGCTGTTGCAAAGGATATGAGCTCCTTCTTTCTTTCGGCTGTGAACAACAATTTAAAAAGAGAAAATCCTCCATTCCAGGAAAAAAAAAGAAAGAAAGATAATGGGGTAAATATGAAGGGAGCTTCTAATTTTATGTTTAATTGAAGTGTTTACAACCATGATATAATCATATTTTCTTTGAACTTATAAATTTGCAAAACTAAAACAAAATAAGAGAAGATCATGCAGTTTCAAATGCATTCAATTGTTAGTAAATAAATATATAAGAAAATTTGATTTTGTGTAAATTTGACAAGCACAATAATTATAATTTTGCATTGTTCTTTTTTCCCTATTGTGTTTAGCTGAATGTCTTCTAAAATTATATCATTCAATGTGAGAAAATGTGAACAAACTGGATTTTTACTTCATTATATTAAAAAGTGTTCTTTCAAATTAAAAAGAAAACATAGAGCACACCGAATTTTAAGCAAAATGGTATCCTTTTAATTATGTGGCATAACTAAGTTGCAGGATGTAAATAGACTACCCTAAATAGAGCTTTTAAATAAGGTGGCAATACTTCAGTCAAAAATTAGTTGAAAATTTGATACTTATGCATTTTTCTCACACATTTTTAAAATTTTGTTTATTGAATGTATTGGGGTAACACTGGTTAATAAAATTATATTGATTTCAGGTGTGCAATTCCATAATACATCATCTGCATATTGTATTTGTGTTCACCACCCGAACTCAAATGTCTTCCATCACCATTTGTCCCCCCATTACCTTTTTCTATCTCCCTCCACCCCCTTTCCCTCTGGTAATCACTGCACTGTTGTCTGTGTGTTGGTTATTTTGTTTGCTTAATCACTTCACCTTTTTCACCCAGGTCCTCCACCTTCCTCTCCTCTGACAGCTGTCAGCTTGTTCTCTTTATCTATAAGTATATCTCCATTTTGTTTGTTAGTTAATTTTGTTAGTTTATTTTGTTCATTAGATTCCACATGTAAGTGAAATCATATGGTACTTGCCTTTCTCTGACCAGCTTATTTTACTTAGCATAATGTTCTCCAGGTCCATCCATGGAATCACAAAAGGCTGTAAATGTACCACAGCTTTTTATCCACTCATAATACTGATAGGCACATAGGCTGCTCCCAAATCTTGGCTATTGTAAATAATGCAGCAATGAATATAAGAGTACATATATTCTTTCAGATTAGTGTTTCAGATCTCTTTGGACATATTCCCAGGAGTGGAATCAATGGGTCATAAGGCAGTACTACTCTTACTTTTTTGAGGTGGTACTCCATACTGCTTTCCACAGTGGCTGAACCAATCTGCATACTTACCAACAGTGCACAAGGGTTCCATTTTTCCCACATCCTCACCAACACTTGTTGGTTATTGATTTATTAATGATATCCATTCTGACAGGTGTGAAGTCATATCTCATTGTGGTTTTGATTTCTTTTTTTTTTTTAAAGATTTTATTTATTTATCTTCAGAGGGGAAGGGAAGGAGAAAGGGAGAGAAATATCAATGTATGGTTGCTTCCTGTGCATTCCCTGCTGGGAACTGGCCTGCAACCCAGGCATGTGCCCTGACTGGGAATCGAACCGTGATCTCTTGGTTCACAGGCCCGCACTTAATCCACTAAGCTACACCAGCCAGGGCTCATTGTGGTTTTAATTTGCATTTCTCTGATGATTAGGGATGTTGGTCATCTTTTCATGTCTTTCGGCCATCTATATGTCCACTTTGAAGAAGTGACTATTGATGTCCTTTTCCCTTTTTTAAATTGGATTGTTTAGGGTTTCTTGTTTTGGTGTTGAGTTTTATCAGTTCTTTATAAATTTTGGATATTAACCCCATATCAGATGTGTCATTGGTGAATATGTTCTCCCATTCAGTGTGTTCTTTTCATTTTGTTGATGGTTTTCTTTGCTGTGCACAGACTTTTTAGTTTGATGTCCCATTTGTTTATTTTTCTTTTTTTTCCCTTGGCTAAGGAGGTACAGCAAAAAATATATATTACTATGAGAGATGTCTGAGATTTTACTGCCTTATGTTTTCTTCTAGGACTTTTATGGAAAGTAAATTGGAAAAAATGTTTATGGTTTTTGAGTCTCAATATAATCTAATATAATGTCTCAAATCCATTTTGAGGTTATTCTTCTGATATAAAAGATGGTCTATTTTCATTTTTCTGCATGTATCTGTCCAATTTTCCCAATACCATTTATTGAATAGACTATCTTTACCCCATTGTATGTTCTTGCTTCCTCTGTCAAAAATAATTGACAACAAAAGCATGGACTTTTTCTGGGCTCTCTGTTCTGTTCCATTGATCTCTACGTCTGTTTTTATGCCAGTACCATGCTGTTTTGCTTACTATGGCCTACTAGTATAGTTTGATATCAGGTAGTGTGATTCCTCCAACTTTGTTCTTCTTTTTCTAGATTGCTATGGCTATTTAGGATCTTTTGTGATTCCATATAAATTTTTGGAATATTTGTTTTAGTTCTTTGAAATATGCCATTGACAGGTATCTTGACAGGAATTGTGTTGAATCTGTAAATTGCTTTGGATAGTATGGACAGTTTAATTATATTTAATTCTTCCTATCTGTGAAGATGGTATATATATGCTTCCACTTATTTATATCTTCTTCAATTTCTTCCTCCAGTGTCTTACAATTTTTCAAGTACAGGTCTTTTGCATTCTTGGTTAAATTTATTCCTAGGTACTTATTTTTTGATACAATTATAAATGAGATTGTTTTCTTAGTTTCCCTTTCTGATTATTGAGGAATAAACATGCCATTTATTTCTACATATTTATTTTGTATCTTGCTATTTTACAGAATTCATTTATCAGTTCTAGTAGTGTATTGGTGGCATTCTTAGATTTTTCTATATACAGTATTATGTCACCTGCAAATAATGATTGTTTAACTTTTTTTTAAATTTTTTATTTTAGTTTATTCATTACAGTTTCTATCCTCTATTCCCATTCCAGCCCACCCACCCAATCTTCCGCTCCTCCCTCCCCTTTCCAACACCCCTAGTTTAGTCCATGTGTCCTCTATATTTGTTCCTGTAAACCCTTCCCTTCTCCCCCGGAATTCCGTCCCCTCTCCCCTCTGGTCCCTGAATACCTGTCCTCTGTTTCAGTGTCTTTTGTTATATTTCACTTTTTTCTTTGTTTTGTTGTTTAGGTTCCTGTTAAAGGTGAGAACACATGGTATTTGTCTTTCACTGCCTGGCTTATTTCACTTAGCATAATGCTTTCCAGCTCCATCCATGCTGTTGCAAAGGGTAGGAGCTCCTTCTTTCTTTCTGCTGCATAGAATTCCATTGTGTAAATGTACCATAGTTTTTTGATCCATTCATTTAATGATGGGCACCTAGGTTGTTTCCAGCACTTAGCTATTGTAAATTGTGCTGCTATGAACATTGGGGTGCATAGGTTCTTTTGGATGGGTGTTTCAGGATTCTTAGGATATAGTCCCAGCAGTGGAATTGCTGGATCAAAAGGCAGATCCATTTTTAGTTT
>JAPYXV010005472.1:0-10509 GCA_028533065.1 Trachops cirrhosus | reverse complement strand
AAGTCTATGGCTACAGACAGCCCAAGAGTGACTCTGATGAGCTGCTCATATTCTGTGTGCCTCTGCTGCAGTGACTGTATCTCCCTGTTCCTCAGTTTGTTCTCCATGAAGAAGGCTGCCAATGTATTAAGTGTAAAATATTGTCACTATCTGACCCAAATCCTGAAATAGAAGAGCTGCTCAAACAAAGCATCTCTTACTGATGGACTCCCAGATCTCTTATTGGTCTGGACTGATCCCTAGTGAATGAGGACCTTCCAGGAGCATCTTTTTTCCTCAGTTTCTTTCTGGAGATGCTCACCTTTTTCTAAACCTTCCTAACTCCCCCAGAACAGTCAGCTATATTCACAGACATTGTCTAACTGTGCTCACCACATACACACCCAGGTAACACCAAGCTCCATTTCTGCCAAGATGTGACTCTTGGACCTGAGCCAGTACTGGTGAAAGATCACGAGCCTTGTGAGTCAGGTGCCCATTAAAGCATTACACACTCATGCCTTTCAAGTACCCCAAACCCAACTTGGCTCAGGCTGTATTGCTTCTCTGGAGTCAAGAACCTGGCACAGGGCTCTGGGGAGGGGTTATTGAGCTGAGCTCTGTATGAATATCAGGAGGCCTCTCAGACCATGCTCTGACCTAGCATAGCAGGGTCAGCATCATGTCAAGTTCATAGGAACATGCTCAGGGGGCTAAACAGAGTTTGGTCTCCCTCTGCTGAGTTAGTCTCCTCACACTGGCCCTACTGTCTTCAGATACTGTCTGCAGGGCTGCAATCTGGGAAGGGAACTGAGATCCTAAGAAGTTTGTCTATATACTGTGTGTCCTGCATGCAATGTCAAAACCGAACCTGAAACAAAATGCAGAGGGGAATGGAGGTAGTGTCTAGGGCTGTCAGTCCTCTGTGTGCAGTAGGAGTCACCCCACCCAACCCCAGTCATCAGAGAGCAATCACTCACCATATACATCAAGTTGCCCAAATCCCATTTCTGTTTCTGAGTCTGGAAAGTGGGCCATTACGGTGTACATTCCTGCGTCCTTCATGGTAACATTCTTCAACAGCAAAGATCCATCATCATATAATATCCATCGTCCAGTGTTTTCAGGACCACTTAAATGGAAACTTGATGTCATCATAAAAAATGCAATTACATTATTTGGATCCACACCTTTTCCCTTGTACCACACAATGCCTACAACCTCAGGAGGCTTATTGCGGATACGCAAAACTGCATCTTTCCCTTCGTCAGCATAGGTTGATGCAATACTGATTTTGGCTGTGGTAGGCTGGCTCCAAAGGGTTAAGAGTGAGACTAGGAAAAAGAAAAAAATGAATCAATATTTGCATCTATGTATTGTGACAGGAAGATGAGGCACTGAATCCTGAGAAGGTCTCTTTATCCCTTAGCCTTGGTCTGCAGGTGAGTGTGCGTCTCCCATGGTCAAGGTCAACAGCATGGTCCCCATTACTTCAGCACCTCTGAAGCTGTTATTTTTCTCTTTCAAATACTTTTCTCCAGGTGTTTGTCTTGGTCACCTCCTCATTATGCTTAGACCCCTTCTGAACTCAGGGGAAGTTTTCGAAAGTAGAGCAGAGAGTGGGAGCAGGGAGTTGCTGACCACCTTCTCTAAAGGTTCTCTGCCTTCACTGGCTGACCTGTCCTGCTCTGTTTTTTTCATGGCTGTTGTGGATACCTGACCTCACATCTAGACATTTCCTTGTCCGTCTCTTCTCCATAGAACATGGACTTTCTGAGGGCAGGGCTTGCCTGATCTAGTACCCCCAGTGACTACAAAAACCTGAAAATACATGGGGTTGAATGAATGAGTCCTATACCTCCTGGGGTTAATTTGCCCATTTCTGGGATTTGCAGTAAAGAAAATGCCTACCACCCCTGGTTTAATTTTTCTGGTGTTTCCTGACATAAATCATTATTATTGTTACCAGTCTTCATAACTCAATACTCAGTGATGAATAACCTGAAATAAAAAGCAATCCAGATTTTCCTTCCTCCCACCACTTCCAGATTATGAGATTTTCCTCTTGCAGAGCCTTCTTCCTGATCTTATTCTTACCTTTTGTCCATTATACTCAAGTCCAGACAGAAGCCTTCCCCCTTTTCTCAGAGCACTGGGCTGTCCAGCAGATTCAAGCCCATCTCTGTGTCAGATCCATAGTCTACCCCAAGGTATTGTCTTCTACTTACCAGCCACCAGGAGCCCTTGCCAGTGGACACATCCTCTGTGGGTAGAGACTGAAGGGAACCCCATGGTGTATGTTTTCTGCTCAGTGGCTGCCCTTTTGAGAGAAGTTTGAGGTTCTGTAAAGCTCACAGTGACCTCTGTCCAGAATGGTGCAATCTGCTGTGTGTCCTACCTGTGGGCTGAGCTTTATTCTGGGGCAAGATTACCAATCTTCTCATGTGGGCTGGGGGCAGGGAGTATGCACATGAACATCCCACTCCCTGTTCTACTTTTTGACAACCTTGACCCTTCTAACCAGTATTGCCCTCTTATATCTTGGTTTCGTGGGAACTCCTGAGGCCTCTTAACACCACACCAACACACATGCAAACACATGCACACACGTGCATAAACACACTCACATACAACCACTCTCATGCTGTATTTGGAAAAGCACAAACCTGGGGTTTCTTAGGTCAGGGATTTCTCCACAGCTTCCTGTCAGGTGCCCAGTAGTCTCTCTCACAGCCCTCTCTCTCTCTCACACATTTGACTCTTCCTTTCAGAGTAGTAGTTGTTGAACTAAACCATTGAAACCTGTCACAAGGAAGTCACTCCTTGTGGGGATAATGTGCGGACTCCTGAGGCTTGGGTCGAGTAAGGACAGGCATCTGGAAGTCTGTGTCAGCCCTGGCAAACCAGGTGCCCTCAGAAAGAAGGCTTTCTGAGACCGGACTCCTGGCCTTGAATTACTTTCCCAAGCCAGTAGGATAAGAGCCTTTATCTCTTTCTGGGAAATTGAGTTCGGGAGAAGGACAAGGAACTAGGTGTACTCTGCAAGTATGTAAACTTGTTATAAGCAGCTTTGAACAGTTGCAGCTGTTCTAACATTCAAAATAATTAGGAACGCTTGCCAAATATATCTGTATAAATATTACTGCTAATAAAGCCTGAGTATGCATTTGCTCCTGATCGTTAGCATTTGCATCCCCTGCGTCCTGATTTATACGAGCTCGGGCACTAGGACACTCACCCGGGGTTCACGACGCAGAGACGTCGACCACAACTCCTGTGCATCATATCACCTGTGAAACACTGTAACATTGCAATGCCCAGGTGACACCTTAAAAATGCAGCTTAAGCAGCTGTCCAGCTAATGTGGCTGCCCATTCAGGGTGAGAACTCTTCCTGTGAGATTAGAACCACCTCTCCTGCTCTCCTGTGTTGAGTGGAAGTCTCCAGATCCTGCTATAGTACAGATTCTAACTGGTTGTAGGGGCCCAGAGACTCTGTATCTGACAAGTTCTGAGGGGAAGTTGATCTTAATTATGGTTTGTGGAGCTCACTTGGAATCCCAAAACTGACGGAGATGCAAGTGTCTCCAGAGGATGACTCACTAATGCCAGCAATGCCCTCTGCTGTGTATTTAGCTTGGGTCTGTCAGCACCAATCAGAGACCCCAGATATCATCAAAAAGAGGGATTTTTTGTTTGTGACACAGAAACCCAGCCGGGAACCAGATCATCCCCATGTTCTCAAAAGCTCTCTGGATTTCCCACATGAAGGTAACAGGAGTAACTCTGGGGATGAGAGGTGGTCAAGCTTGGTGACAATTGCAGAGGGCACCCTTCTTCTATCTCAGGTTGTCACCAGAATGGCTTTTCTTCCAGGGATCAAACCTCATAATTGGAATTATTAGTAGGACATGCAGTTTTAGGTGTGAAGTGGGAGATGTCCTGTGTGTCCCAGGAAGAAGGGACTCTGGTGAAAAGTTCGGTGTCTGTGGGCTGCCTGGTTCTCAAGAGACAGTTTTAGGTAGACCTTTCCTCTCCAAGCCTGTTTTTTAGTCCTGTCCTTGTGCTGCTGGCTGTTGGGAAAACCTCTGAGTCATCCCTGGGCAGATTCCTTGCCGTCACCAGACTTGGACATGGATGATACCAAGCATGGAGTAGAGAGCAGCACAGAAACCCCTGAGAGAAGAGGTGCTACGAGGATCTGTCAAGGTAAAACAAAATCCAAGCTTATACAGCAATGTAATGAGTTTATCTGAGCCAAACTGACCTCACATGCCTTGAAGAAAGGACTCAAATCCTTTGACAAAGGCAGTTTTTCAGCTTATTTTATACATTATCATCAAAGTAGAAGATGATAAAATTTGGATAAAGTCTAGAAGGAAGTAAAAGAAAACATAGCAGTGAAATCTCCAGAATTAAAAAAAAAAAGCAAAATGGAAACATATTTTTTTTTGCATTAGTGGGAAGAGGATAATTAGCATTTACAGGACACAGAGAAGGTGCACAGGGGACCAGATAACATAAAGGGTGCTGTGGTCTCACACACTTGTCCCAGACTCTGTCACATGAATGGTCCAGTGAAGAAAATCACTCTGATGTGTCAAAGTTATGCTCTCCAAGATGCACAAAAGTGGGTCAGTGTTCACTTAAATTAAAGACTTACCTTTCTTAAGGAAAATATAGACCTGGGATATGACAACTTACCAAGTTAGACATTTCTGATGAAAATATCCTGTGAGGGTTTTTTGGCCATTTGGCCCCCTGAACTTGTCAAGGTTACTGCACAGCCCCTTTCTGTTAACAGTCTCTACAAGTAGCAGGTTGGACAGAGCAGTCAAGAGGATGATTGGAGAAAGGCCTGTTGAAATAGGGGATGAAAATGACACTACTTTTCCAGCTTAGTCAAAGACTAGTTCCTGTGCTTATTTCCTATGCATCTCAAAATTGCTGCCTAGAGAACAGAAGTAGAGCTGCTGCCAATGTAAGGTGCTGGACAAGGTCTCTGACCAGTACAGGGTGAACCCAGTGAAAAACCAGGCATTGTCCAGAATATTATGAAACAGTGTCAGGAGAACTGTCCAACCAGGGGCATGTGCTGACTCAAACAGAGCAGTCTGCTTTCAAGTATCCCTAAGAACGGTCAGGTGAAGGTTCTCCTGAGGCTTTTGGAAGAGGGTACTGGCCTAGAGGGTTCATCCAAAATATGTCCTGTGTGTCCACCATCACTACATCGGGATGTTGCATATAAGTCATTTCTGTGTCCCTGTCTTCCCACAGTGCCCAGGAGCAGAAGCATCTCCACGTGAAAGAATACTCAACCAGAGGTCCTATATATTCTTTTGTTAGGGGGATAGAGGTTCTTGTAGAACCCTCAGCCCCTCTGAGATGGAACCAGCCATAGATTCTGTATTCTCCTGCCCCATTCTGCACAGGAAGCTTCCCTTATTCCCCAGGACATCATGAACTGGAGACATGTCTTCAGAGACAACATGCAGGTGGCCCCCAGACCAGGAATTTTTGGAATGAAAAGTCTTCCCTCATGCCTACAAGGTCAGTCTTCCCCTGGTAGTAACTGTTCTAGGGATTGAGGATCCACAGTTTCTCTCTGATCAGGTATCTGTGAGAACAGGAGAAACACAGGCCTGGGGTGATGAGACATAACTCACAAGGTGGGACTCTGGAGGGCTGTGACTTTGGAGGAATAAATGCAGTACAACCCCTCACTATTAGGAAGTTCCATCCTGTTCTACTGATTGTATATGAAATAAAAGCTTGACCTTAGCATGTCCCCAAGTAGGCGACATCCTCCTGTCATGCTGACACCAGTGCCTTTGTGTCTATATGAATATAATTTGACTGCAAGTGTCACACAGTGTGACAGCCTTCCACTGTGCAGTTCCCCTTATTGATTTAACACATATTTACAGAGCATCTGTCCTGTGTCAGGCTCTTGTCTGGGCTCTGAAAACTCCAAACAGAATGAGACAAGTGTGGGCCCTGTGCTCATTGACTTTACCTTGTAACACAGATAGACTGTCAGGTAAATCATGGTTCTAGAAACTTAATTATTATCCCATAAGGACCTCAAAATAAATCTTCTGATCCCTCCAGAGTATGTTATTGAGTCTCAGCTGGTGTGGGGATCATGGACAGCACTTCTGAGAAAGTCACCTCTTGGCTGAAACATGGAGAGTTAGTGGACATTTACTCCATAAAGAACAGAGGGTGTTAAAAAAAAAGCCTCCTCAGAAGACTTACCTTTGAGGGCATGATGCTTCACTGAATGGAAGAATAGACAGAGTCCATTGTGGGAGCTTGAAGAGTTAGAAAGACTGTGTAATGAGCAATGCTCTTAGGGTTGGTCCCCTACTGCACTATAAGTTCTGCTCAGGTGGAGTCAGCAGTGCCCCAGAAAGGCTCCTTCTGCAGAGTAGAAACATGGGCAAGAAAGCGTCATGTTACAGTTGGGTATCTTTTTTTTTTCTCTTTTAGTTTTGGGCTTTGTATTCAACTTTAGGTGAAGTTTCATGTATGTATACAGAAATGTAATATAGTTATTGAATTATAGTTGCACATAATAAGCTTAATATATTGAAAGTATGTAATTTATGAAGTGTTTTCAGATGCATGCACCAGACAGGTTGTACAATGAACATAAAGATCATGTCCCTTATTATTAAAGTCTTTTCATGCCCTCTTGTAATCTCCCTGTTCTTTACCTCTCCACCTTCTTTTTTAGTGTTAAGGGAACTCTCTTCAGTTTTCTTTCCATTAAAATTCATTGCAACTTTCTGGAATTTTCAAAATTTTTACCATAAAGTATTTAATTTGAGGCCAATTTTGGCTATTTTGTCATCATTCTTTCTTTTTATTCTCTAGTTATATCTCATTCCAGGGATTCATTAATTTTGTTTACCTATTCACCCTTTATGGACATTTGTGTTGTTTCCAGTTTTGGGCTCTTACAAGTAACACTTCTATGAACTTGTGTGCAGAAAAGTCTTTAACACAAAGAATCAGCTATTGTAAAACCATGAATATCTAAAGGAATGGAAGTTAGGGAGTTATCCCTGGAGTCTGGTCACAAGGTTGCACTGTCACAGCCCCACCCAGAGGGACAGAAACACCTGCTTCTTCACATAAAGCTGTGTCTGCCACAGCCCACCCATCAATCAACACAGGAAGAGAAATAATGTTTGCATCTCAGGTCCAGCTTCTAAATTATGAAACAGTGAACCTCAGAAACCACATCTAATTCACATCTCAATTCTCACTCCTTACACCTTACTAGGAGTAAGAAGAAGGTAGTGTTTAACTTGTAGTCCCTCTGACATAAAAGGAAACCTAATAAAATAAATGGCACACTTTTCAAGTGCCCACAGACAACATATGACATTTCTGAGCCCACCTGCTGGCTGTGTGATCTGCATAAGTGACTCCCTGTCAATAAGCATCAGTTCTGTCATATGATGTCATAAAAGTGCTTGTCTTCTTTCTTGGAGTTTAGAAAGGAGCAGCTCACTCTTTTGGCATTTTCTAAGTGATGTGGGTGATAGAGTGCCTTTTGTTGTAATGATGCAATTCTTGGCTGGCCTCTGGATGGTTGCACAGTGAGGGCAGGTCACCAGAAAAACCAACTTCCAATAAGAAGCTTGGAATTTTCAGCTGTAAACATAAGAAATGTTTCAACCTGACAGTAATTTTTATGAGTCTACTTGGACAAAACATGAAGATAATTCCTGGGAAGGAAAACCACAACGGACTGAGAGAATGTTCTGAAACACGGCAGTGTCACCTCTTATTTTATACAGTACAGTGAAAGCTGGGGTACCACAGAATCTATGGGCTATCCATTAAGGAGTTAGAGGATGAAAAGTACAGAAATCTCGGAGACTGTAGAAAAGGTCAAACAAATAGACACACTTGTTATATTGGTTGTTACAGGAAAGATAGCAGTTAACAATAACCACAATAGCCATAGTAAGAAGAAGGTATGTGGTCTCTCCTATGGTGCAGTGAGGAATCTGGAAAACAAAAATTACCCTCACATTTTTTTTTTCATTGTCATCTTTCTTTTCTTTTTATTTTAGTTTATTCAGTACAGTTTCTATCCTTTATTCCCATTCCAGCCCACCCACCCATTCCTCTACTACTCCCTCCCCTTTCCAACCCCCTAGATTTGTCCATGTGTCCTCTATATTTGTTCCTGTAAACCCTTCCATTCTCCCCTGAAATTCCCTCCTCTCTCCCCTCTTCTCACTGACAACTTGTCCTCTATTTCAGTGTCTTTTGTTATATTTTACTTGGTTCTTTGTTTTGTTGTTTGGGTTCCTGTTAAAGGCGAGATCATATGGTATTTGTCTTTCACTACCTGGCTTATTTCACTTAGCATAATGCATTCCAACTCCATCCATGCTCTTGCAAAGGGTATGAGCTCTTTCTTTCTTTCAGCTGCATAGAATTCCATTGTGTAAATGAACCATAGTTTTTTGATCCATTCATTTACTGATGGGCATCTAGGTTATTTACAGCACTTAGCTATTGTAAATTGTGCTGCTATGAACATTGGGGTGCATAGGTTGTTTTGGATTGGTGTTTCAGGATTCTTACGATATAGTCCCAGCAGTGGAATTGCTGCATCAAAGGGCAGGTCCATTTTTAGTTTTCTGAGGAAGTTCCATACTGTTTTCCACAGTGGCCATACCAGTCTGCAATCCCACCAACAGTGCACTAGGGTCCCTTTTTCTTCACAACCTCTCCGACACTTGTTGTCTGTTGTTTTATTTTTGATGGTCATTCTGACTGGTGTGAAGTGGTATCTCATTGTGGATTTAATTTGCATCTCTCTGATAGCTAGTGATATTGAGCATCTTTTCATGTGTTTCTGGATCTTCTGCATGTCCTCCTTGGAGAAATGCCTATTCAGGTCCTTTGCCCATTTTTTAATTGGGTTTCTTGTCTTCTTCGAGTGGAGTCCTGAAAGTTCTTTATATATTTTGGAAATTAAACCCTTGTCTGAAGTATCATTGGCAAATATGATTTCCCATGCAGTTGGTTCTCTTTTTATTTTAATAATGTTTTCTTTAGCCATGCAGAAGCTTTTCATTTTGATGAGACACTATTTGTTTATTCTTTCCTTTATGTCCCTTGGTCTAGGGGACATGTCAATAAAAATATTTCTGCATGCAATATCTGAGATTTTCCTGCCTATGTTCTCTTCTAGGACTTTAATGGTGTCACGGTTTATATTTAAGTCTCTTATCCACCTTGAATTTATTTTTGTGTATGGTGTAAGTTGGTGTTCGAGTTTCATTTTTTTTCATGTAGCTGTCCAGTTCTCCCAACACCGTTTGTTGAAGAGGCTATTGTTGCACCATTTTATGTAGCTGCTGCCTTTGTCGAATATTAACTGACCATAAAGATTTGGGTTCATTTCTGGACTCTCTGTTCTGTTCCATTGGTCGATGTTCCTGTTTTTACACCAGTACCAAGCTCTTTTGATTACAGTGGCCTTGTAATATAGTTTAGTATCAGGTATTGTGATCCCTCCTACTTTACCCTTCTTTCTCAAAATTGCAGCAGCTATTCAGGGTCCTTTATGGTTCCATATAAATTTTTGAAGTGTTTGTTCTATGTCTGTGAAATATGCCATTGGTACCTTAATAGGTATGGCATTCAATGTGTAGATTGCTTTGGGTAGTATGGACATTTTGATGATGTTAATTCTTCCAATCCATGAACACGGTATATGTTTCCATTTATTTGTGTCCTCCTTGATTTCTTTTTTCAGTGTTAGGTAGTTTTCTGAATACAGGTCTTTTACCTCTTTTGTTAGGTTTATTCCTATGTATTTTATTTTTCTTTTTGCTATGTCAAATGGGATGTTTTTCTTGATTTCTGCTTCTGCTGTTTCATTGTTGGTGTACAAAAATGCCCTTGATTTCTGGATATTGACTTTGTATCCCACTGTTTCGCTTAATTCATTTATTAGGTCAAGAAGTTTTTTGATGGAGTCTATAGGATTTTCTATGTACACTATCATGTTATCTGCAAACAGTAACAGTTTTGTTTCTTCCTTTCCAATTTGGATGCCTTTTATTTGCTTTTCTTGTCTGATCTCTGTGGCTAAAACTTCCAGTACTATATTGAATAGAAGAGGTGAATGTGGGCAACCTCATCTTATTCCTGATCTTAGTGGAAAAGATTTTAGTTTTTTCCCGTTGAGTATGATGTTGGCTGTAGGTCTGTCATATATGGCCTTTATTATGTTGAGGGATGCTCCCTCTATTCCCACTTTGCTAAGTGTTTTTATCATAAACAGGTGCTGTACCATATCAAATGCTTTTTCTGCATCTATTGATATGATCATGTGATTTTTGTCTTTGATTTTGTTTATGTGATGAATTACATTTACTGATTTGTGAATATTGAACCATCCTTGCATCCCTGGGATGAATCCCACTTGGTCATGGTGTATGATCCTTCTAATGAATTGTTGAATACGGTTTGCCAATCCTTTGTTGAGGATTTT
>JAPYXV010005471.1:0-10509 GCA_028533065.1 Trachops cirrhosus | reverse complement strand
CTGGTTGTATGTTTTTTTCTTCCTTCTGGTTCACTCCATTGATGTGAGACCCATCTTTCATTCCATCACCATTAGTTCCCTGTGCATCTTTCTTCATTAAACTTATTGTAGTCTGCATTTTTTCATCTAATTTGGGACCAAAATCAACCAGTTCTATGAGAATCCTGATCACCAGTGCTTTGAACTGTGCATCTGATAGGTTGGCTATCTCTTGGTCGCTTAAAAGGATGGGTTCTGGGGCTTTCAATTTTTCTCCTGTTTGAGCCATCTCTTTGCTGTTTTTTTGGTCTTGTCGAGCACCTGTTGTGAGGGGCAGGGCCTTAGGTTTTCACCAGGGTGGGGCACCCCAGTCGCTGGGTTGTGATGCTGTATGTGGGGGTGGGGTCTGAGAAGGAACAATTGTGCCTGCTCCACTCTTGGTAGGACCCCAGACCCCTCCGCCACTTTCTACGCCCCTCTGGGATCAATTCTGGTGTGGGTGGGCCTGTGCACCCCGTGGGACTTTCCTTTTCAGTCAGTGACCCAGAGCTCTATTTACCGGTGCTCGGACCCTGAGTTGGGTACAGTGCCTTGCTTCACAATGGCCGCCTCACTGGGTCTGCCGGTTGCCAACCCCCGGCCGGAGCCCACCAGCCACTGCCGCTTGTGTGCCCAGGGTCTGCCTGCTGCAGTCCTACACTCCTCCCAGGTTGCTCTGCTCCCCGCTCCACATCCCTCGCCCAGCCTGACTCCACCCCTCCTACCCGTCTGGATGAATGTGTCTAATTTTAACTCCTTGGGTGTCTGACTTCCATGCACTTCAATTTTCTGTCAGTTCTGGTTGTTATTTTGTTTCTATATTGTTGTTGTCCCTATCTTGGTTGTGTAAGGAGGCACAGTGCGTCTACCTATGCCTCCATCTTGGCCAGAAGTCCTTATGTACTAACACTTTATTAAGAAAGTACAAACCAGGAAAGGAAGTGTGAATGAAAGGGGGAAGGAGAGCAAATATAAAGAAAGGAATTACCAAGGTGATTATGTGGTTCTGCTGAAAATCTTGACAGAGACCACATGTTTCTGAACTGTGGAAGGAGAAATTAGAAGGGTAGTTCTGCTAATTCCCTTCTCATATTGGTGTGCTAGCCCTAATAGGGCATTATTTCCCCACTCTTCTTTTTGCATGAATCCAGTAGCCCTACTGCATCTTATGTCTCAGTGGCAGTAAGGAAGTCCAGGGTCAGAGGAGAGAGGCTGTGTACAGCAGTGCACAGGCACTGGTTGACTTGTACCCCTAATCACCACAAAGGGCTAGGAGCAGCCAGCAGGGATATTCATAACAGGGACCCAGCTTCAACCTATGAGAATGATTCACATCATTCCTAGGACCACTGTAGCCAGACAGTCAACAGGCAGGTGAATATATCCAGGGTGGTAACTTCATTACTATTCAACCCTTGCACCACATAGATCTTAATAGTACTCTTTTTTGGCATCCAGTCTCATTTGACATCGTGATGCTATGATACTGTCAGGTCTATTCTGAAAAGAGAGGTCTAAATCCAATCCTGCAAGAAGGTGGCCAGTTGCACTCTCTGAAAAAGCCTTAAAAGGGTTAATAAAAAAAGATTAAGTCCCTGCTGCTCCTACTAGTGTTTATTATTTCCTTCCTTCTCCCATTTCAGGAAAAAAAAATCAAAATAGATTTCATAACAAAAAATGAAGACCTATAAAGGAAGGTCATTTCATAATGATAAATGGGTCATTTCATTAAGAAGAAATAACATTCCTAAGTGTTTGTGCACCTAATAACAAATCTTCATAATAGGAGATATCCACAACCATAGTCAGAGATTTCAGCAGTCAGCTCTCAGTAATTGGTAGCACAGGTAGGAAATCAGTTAGCATATAGAACACCTAAATACTTCTATAGCAACTTCTCCTAATTGTTATTTATAGGACAGTCCACCCAACAAGAACGGAAAACAGATTATTTTCTTTTTAAAGTATATTTTATTCATTATGGTATTACAGTTTTCCCATTTTATCTCCCCTTTATTGCCCTCTGCCCTGTACTCCCCCACCTTCCCACATTTACCTCCCGCTTAGTTCATGTCCATGGGTTGTACATATAAATTCTTTGGCTTCTCCGTTTCCTATACTATTCTTAACCTCCCCCTGTTTTGTGCCTACCAATTATGCTTCTTATTCCCTGTACCTTTTCCCC
The DNA here is from genome assembly GCA_028533065.1 of Trachops cirrhosus. Taxonomy (NCBI): domain Eukaryota; kingdom Metazoa; phylum Chordata; class Mammalia; order Chiroptera; family Phyllostomidae; genus Trachops; species Trachops cirrhosus. The sequence goes on along the minus strand of JAPYXV010005471.1, from coordinate 8,306 downwards.
CCATTCTTCCCTTCCTTCTCCCCTTCCCCACTGAAAACCCTCCACATGATCTCCATTTCTCTGGTTCTGTTCCTCTTCTAATTGTTTGCTTAGTTTTTTTCTTTCTTTAGGCTCAGTTATTGATAGTTGAGTTTGATGTCATTTTACTGTTCATAGTTTTTGATCTCCTTCTATTTCTTAAATAAGTCCTTTAACATTTCATATAGTAAAGGCTGAGTGATGATGAACTCCTTTAACTTGACCTTATCTGGGAAGCACTTTATCTGCCCTTCCATTTTACTTGATAGCTTTGCTGGATAGAGTAATCTTGGATGTAGGTCCTTGCCTTTCATGACTTCTTTGCAGCCCCTTCTTGCCTGTAAGGTCTCTTTTGAGAAATCAGCTGATAGTCTTATGGGCACTCCTTTATAGGTAACTGTCTCCTTTTCTCTTGCTGCTTTTAAGATTCTCTCCTTATCTTTAGTCTTGGGTAATCTAACTAAGATGTGCTTTGGTGTGTTCCTCCTTGAGTCCAGTTTCTTTGTGATTCTCTGGGCTTCCTGGACTTTCTGGAGGTCTCTTTCCTTTGCCAGATTGGGGAAGTTTTCCTTCATTATTTGTTCAAATAAGTTTTCAACTTCTTGCTCTTGTTCTTCTCTTTCTGGCACCCCTGTGATTCTGATGTTTGAGCACTTAAAGTTGTCCTAGCAGTTGCTAAGCCTCTCCTCATTTTTTTGAATTCTTGTTTCTTCATTCTGTTATGGTAGGATGTTTATTTCTTCCTTTGGTTCCAAATCATTGATTTGAGTCATGGTTTCCTTCCCTTCACTGTTGGTTCCCTGTATACTTTGCTTTATCTCACTTTGGGTAGCTTTCATTTCTTCCTTCATTTTGCAGCTGAGTTCAATCAGTTCTGTGAGCATCCTGATTACCAGGGTTTTGAACTCTGCATCTCATAGGTTGTCTATTTCCCTATCGCTTAGTTCTTTTTCTGGAGCTTTGATCTGTTCTTCCATTTGAACTGTATTCCTTTGTCTGGGCGCACCTGTTATTTTGTAAGGGGGCAGAGCCTTAGGTATTCACCAGGGCAGGGCAACCCTCTCTGCTGCAGTGTGGTGCTGTCTGTAGGGGAGGGGTCCAGGAGGGAACAATGCCACTTGTTCGCTTGTTCAGCTCTCGACCCACTTTCAGTCACTTCCTTGCTTCCCACAAACAAATTGGGCCCTTTTAGGTGCTGATTCCCTGGTGGGTAAGTTTGGGTATGTTCTAGGACTCTGTGGCCTTCTCCAGTGGACCCTTCTGTGAGACTAGGAGTTTCTCCTGCCACTGCAACCCCCACAGATATTTACAGCCAGAGATTTTGAGACTTTAGTTTCCTGGGCTGGAACCCTGGGCTGCGAGGTCTGTCTCATTCCCAGTTGTTCCTCCTGGCTTATCTGCATGAGACAGTGGGACTGCCCTGTCAGCCAGCAGCCACCTTGCCCACCAGATCCACCGCCTTGCCATGCAACCTCTCTGCTTTTGCTGCCTGTCTCTGCCCCTCCTACCAGTCTGGATGTATGTTTCCTCTTTAACTCCTCGGTTGGTGTGATTTTTTGGCAGCTCTGGTTGCATTTGTTTTTAAATTAGTCGTTATACTTGTCTTTGTTGTGGGAGGAAGAGAAGCGTTTCTGCGTACGCCTCCATCTTGGCCAAAACTCAGGAAATGTCGAAAACAGATTCTTTCTAGGTGTACACAGAAGATTCACCAAGATAGACCATACTCTGATCCTTAAAACAAGTCTCAATAAGTTTAAATGTATTCAGACCACAAAAACTGTGTTCTCTGACTACAGTGTGATTAAACTAGAAACAAATAATAGAAAAAATATCAGACAGTTTCACAAATACTTGGAAATTTAGGTACATTTCTAAATAACATCAAAAAATCACAGTGGAAATTAGGAAATATTTTAAATTAAATGGTAAAACAAAACATCAAAATTTGTGGAATGCAGCTAAAGAAGTGCTTAAAAGGAAATTTATAGTATTATATGCTTATTTTAGAAAAATTAATGCACTAAATTTCCACCTGGAAAAAAGAAATTTAAACCAAAGTAAACAGAAAGGAGGAAATAATAAAAAGTAAAAGTCAATGAAATCGAAAACAGTAGAGAAAAATCAGTGAAACTGAGAGTTTTTTCTTTGAAAAAATCAGTAATATTGATAATCCTCTAGGCATGTTAATCAGGAAAAAAAGAAGATACAAATTACCAATATCAGGAATGAGAGAGGGATATCACTACAGACACCAAAGGCATTAAAAGGATAATAAAAGAACAACTTTTTCATGAAAACTTCATGCCAATAAATTTGACAAGATACACTGAACAAACTCCCTGAAAATTAAACTACCAAAGCTCATTTGAGAAGAAAGAGATAACCTGAATAGCTTTTTAGCTATTAAATACAAATTGAACTTGTTTTGCCTTGACAGGTAAATTCTGCGAAACATTTAAGGAAGAAATAATACCATTTCTACACAAACCGCTCTAGGAATTTGAAGTGAACGGAAAACTTTATGAGGCCAGCATTACCCTGAGACCAAACTAGACAAAGACATTACATGTTAAGTAAACTAAGACTGATGGCTATGATGAACATAGGCCTAAAAGTTCTTACCAAATGCTAACAACTTGAATCTAGCAATATATATTATAAAAAGAATAATACTGACAATATATAAAAAGGATAATTCATGACTAAGTAGAGGTAGGGACCAGTGGCATTTTGTGAACGTAATGGTGACTGCCCACTCTGATGGAGTTGACAGGGAGATATTGCCGTGGAATTGGTCATCCTAATGTCAGTGAGGATACAGAGACCAGTTGGCAGCACTTAATTCTCAGATGCAAGGAAGACATATTATCATAAAGAGCTGCAAGGCTGGAAGGCAACCAGGATGTCTTCCTTTGTAATTCATCTTCTCCCTTGTTACTACAAAGTCCAGAACTCCATGTAAATTTCCAAAGAGAAAACTTCACTAAAAGGAATCATGGAAATTACCTCATGAACTTAGGTCTCTTCTTTTAACAATATATATGTATTTAAAATTTAAGAAGAGGCCCTGGCCGTGTGACTCAGTTGGTTGGAGTGTTATTCTGTGACCCGAAAGGTTGAAGGCTGTCAGTTTGATTCCCAGTCAGGGCACATTCCTGGGTTGTGGGTTTGATGCCCCATAGGGACGCATATGAGAGGTGACCGATCTATGTCTGTCTGTCTCTGTCTCTGTCTCTCTCTCTTTCTCTAAAAACAAAAAATAAATAAAAATAAAATGTAAGAAGAGAATATGAACTACCATATAATAATTCTCCTGGTATGACATTTTATTCTTGTTTTATAATTATTGCTAAGATATTTATAATCTAGATTTTAATATATTGAATCCTTCCATTTCTAGGGTTGATGAAAATTTTCCTGTTTATAATTCCTGTTTATAATTAGTGGTAAGACTCAATAAAGTTTTAGAAGCCTTTTCAGTTTTTGTTTGATTTCATTAAGGGACTAGATAGGATTAGAGCTACAGTTAAGTGTACAAACAAGAAAGCCTTGTGTTGCTTCCTTATTTGGACAAATTCTTTCTCCTCTGTTAGCTTCTACTTGGCGCTGTTTCTTTTTTCTAATTCTTTGCTGCACATGAAGGGCCAGGATTAAATTTAAATGAGAGAAAACATAGGATAAAAAGAGTATAACTATAAAGATCTTTTTGAGACCTCTGGACCTCTCCAGTAATTCATGAAAATTATATAAATTCCCTTTTGATGAAACTCTAAAATTTTTCGCATTGATAGGCCCTTGTCATTCCTTTAGTGGTGATATATGCATTTGTTTGGTTTATTTAAATAGAGTTGATAAGGTAAAAATAAGAAAGGTGAGAGATACTTAGATTTTGATTTCAATTATTTAAACTTCATGGTGGAAATGAAAATTTCTTAAGTAACTTTTTAAAAACAATGTTACTAATATTCTCATTATCTAGTCTTGAATTTGGGTAGTATTAAACAGATTAATCTCCAGGGTTTGTTTACTTTTTTTAATTCACTTTACTCTTTTTTTTTCTTTTTTCTAGCTACGTTGACAAGCTATTCTGAAAATGTAGAACGCACAAAATATGTTGGGGAAAGCAGTAGAGAATTAGGATCTGGAGGAAACCTAAAACCTTGGCAGTCTCAAAAATCCAGCATGGATTCCTGTTTATACCGAGTAGATGAAAACATGACGGCTTCCACCTATAGTCTGAATAAGATCCCAGAGAGGAATTTGGAAACAGTTTTATCGCAGTCAGTACAGTCTATTCCTCTGTATCTAATGCCACGACCAAATTCAGTAGCAGGTAAGGTTTGGTTTTTTTTTTTAATGACCATTTTACTGGCATATATAGAAATGAAACTAAATTCTGTTCTAACAGTACTTAAATTTTCCATTCATCTTTGACTAAGCTGCTCTTTTGTGTTTGGGTAATATACACATGTATATCTTTTGGAACGTGGGGGAAGCCTTGTGTTCCTCAAGTGATAGATTGTTTAGTTTTCCTAAAATACATAAAAACACACATAAAATCAGAAACAGAGGAGTTCCGGCCAAGATGGAGACATAGGTAGAAACGCTCTGCTTCCTCACACAACCAAAAGAAGGAAAACAACCAAACTAAAAACAATAAACAACCAGAAGTGCCAGAAAATAAAACTGCATGGAACTCTTACAATCAAGGAGTTAAAGAAACATTCACCCAGACCAGTACGAGGGGCAGAGACAGGAGACGGGCAGCCAAGCAGAGAGGACACGTGGCAAGACAGCAGACCATGAGGGCCAGGTGGGGCTGGCTGAACAGGAAACTAAAGATTCAAAGACTTAGCTGTAAACTACTACAGGGGGTGCCACAGCGGGAGAAACTCCCAGTCTTATACAAGCAAGTTCATTGGCAAATGGGGATAGAGTGGAGCAAGCATGTGACATTGTTCCCTCCTGGACCCCTCCCCTACAGACAGCACCACACTGCAGCAGAGAGGGTTGCCCTGCCCTGGTGAATACCTAAGGCTCTGCCCCCTTACAAAATAACAGGTGCGCCCAGACAAAGGAATACAGTTCAAATGGAAGAACAGATCAAAGCTCCAGAAAAAGAACTAAGCGATAGGGAAATAGACAACCTATGAGATGCAGAGTTCAAAACCCTGGTAATCAGGATGCTCACAGAACTGATTGAACTCAGCTGCAAAATGAAGGAAGAAATGAAAGCTACCCAAAGTGAGATAAAGCAAAGTATACAGGGAACCAACAGTGAAGGGAAGGAAACCATGACTCAAATCAACGATTTGGAACCAAAGGAAGAAATAAACATCCTACCATAACAGAATGAAGAAACAAGAATTCAAAAAAATGAGGAGAGGCTTAGCAACTGCTAGGACAACTTTAAGTGCTCAAACATCAGAATCACAGGGGTGCCAGAAAGAGAAGAACAAGAGCAAGAAGTTGAAAACTTATTTGAACAAATAATGAAGGAAAACTTCCCCAATCTGGCAAAGGAAAGAGACCTCCAGAAAGTCCAGGAAGCCCAGAGAATCACAAAGAAACTGGACTCAAGGAGGAACACACCAAAGCACATCTTAGTTAGATTACCCAAGACTAAAGATAAGGAGAGAATCTTAAAAGCAGCAAGAGAAAAGGAGACAGTTACCTATAAAGGAGTGCCCATAAGACTATCAGCTGATTTCTCAAAAGAGACCTTACAGGCAAGAAGGGGCTGCAAAGAAGTCATGAAAGGCAAGGACCTACATCCAAGATTACTCTATCCAGCAAAGCTATCAAGTAAAATGGAAGGGCAGATAAAGTGCTTCCCAGATAAGGTCAAGTTAAAGGAGTTCATCATCACTCAGCCTTTACTATATGAAATGTTAAAGGACTTATTTAAGAAATAGAAGGAGATCAAAAACTATGAACAGTAAAATGACATCAAACTCAACTATCAATAACTGAGCCTAAAGAAAGAAAAAAACTAAGCAAACAATTAGAAGAGGAACAGAACCAGAGAAATGGAGATCATGTGGAGGGTTTTCAGTGGGGAAGGGGAGAAGGAAGGGAAGAATGGGGGGAAAAGGTACAGGGAATAAGAAGCATAATTGGTAGGCACAAAACAGGGGGAGGTTAAGAATAGTATAGGAAACGGAGAAGCCAAAGAATTTATATGTACAACCCATGGACATGAACTAAGCGGGAGGTAAATGTGGGAAGGTGGGGGAGTACAGGGCAGAGGGCAATAAAGGGGAGATAAAATGGGAAAACTGTAATACCATAATGAATAAAATATACTTTAAAAAGAAAATAATCTGTTTTCCGTTCTTGTTGGGTGGACTGTCCTATAAATAACAATTAGGAGAAGTTGCTATAGAAGTATTTAGGTGTTCTATATGCTAACTGATTTCCTACCTGTGCTACCAATTACTGAGAGCTGACTGCTGAAATCTCTGACTATGGTTGTGGATATCTCCTATTATGAAGATTTGTTATTAGGTGCACAAACACTTAGGAATGTTATTTCTTCTTAATGAAATGACCCATTTATCATTATGAAATGACCTTCCTTTATAGGTCTTCATTTTTTGTTATGAAATCTATTTTGATTTTTTTTTCCTGAAATGGGAGAAGGAAGGAAATAATAAACACTAGTAGGAGCAGCAGGGACTTAATCTTTTTTTATTAACCCTTTTAAGGCTTTTTCAGAGAGTGCAACTGGCCACCTTCTTGCAGGATTGGATTTAGACCTCTCTTTTCAGAATAGACCTGACAGTATCATAGCATCACGATGTCAAATGAGACTGGATGCCAAAAAAGAGTACTATTAAGATCTATGTGGTGCAAGGGTTGAATAGTAATGAAGTTACCACCCTGGATATATTCACCTGCCTGTTGACTGTCTGGCTACAGTGGTCCTAGGAATGATGTGAATCATTCTCATAGGTTGAAGCTGGGTCCCTGTTATGAATATCCCTGCTGGCTGCTCCTAGCCCTTTGTGGTGATTAGGGGTACAAGTCAACCAGTGCCTGTGCACTGCTGTACACAGCCTCTCTCCTCTGACCCTGGACTTCCTTACTGCCACTGAGACATAAGATGCAGTAGGGCTACTGGATTCATGCAAAAAGAAGAGTGGGGAAATAATGCCCTATTAGGGCTAGCACACCAATATGAGAAGGGAATTAGCAGAACTACCCTTCTAATTTCTCCTTCCACAGTTCAGAAACATGTGGTCTCTGTCAAGATTTTCAGCAGAACCACATAATCACCTTGGTAATTCCTTTCTTTATATTTGCTCTCCTTCCCCCTTTCATTCACACTTCCTTTCCTGGTTTGTACTTTCTTAATAAAGTGTTAGTACATAAGGACTTCTGGCCAAGATGGAGGCATAGGTAGACGCACTGTGCCTCCTTACACAACCAAGATAGGGACAACAACAATATAGAAACAAAATAACAACCAGAACTGACAGAAAATTGAAGTGCATGGAAGTCAGACACCCAAGGAGTTAAAATTAGACACATTCATCCAGACGGGTAGGAGGGGTGGAGTCAGGCTGGGCGAGGGATGTGGAGCGGGGAGCAGAGCAACCTGGGAGGAGTGTAGGACTGCAGCAGGCAGACCCTGGGCACACAAGCGGCAGTGGCTGGTGGGCTCCGGCCGGGGGTTGGCAACCGGCAGACCCAGTGAGGCGGCCATTGTGAAGCAAGGCACTGTACCCAACTCAGGGTCCGAGCACCGGTAAATAGAGCTCTGGGTCACTGACTGAAAAGGAAAGTCCCACGGGGTGCACAGGCCCACCCACACCAGAATTGATCCCAGAGGGGCGTAGAAAGTGGCGGAGGGGTCTGGGGTCCTACCAAGAGTGGAGCAGGCACAATTGTTCCTTCTCAGACCCCACCCCCACATACAGCATCACAACCCAGCGACTGGGGTGCCCCACCCTGGTGAAAACCTAAGGCCCTGCCCCTCACAACAGGTGCTCGACAAGACCAAAAAAACAGCAAAGAGATGGCTCAAACAGGAGAAAAATTGAAAGCCCCAGAACCCATCCTTTTAAGCGACCAAGAGATAGCCAACCTATCAGATGCACAGTTCAAAGCACTGGTGATCAGGATTCTCATAGAACTGGTTGATTTTGGTCCCAAATTAGATGAAAAAATGCAGACTACAATAAGTTTAATGAAGAAAGATGCACAGGGAACTAATGGTGATGGAATGAAAGATGGGTCTCACATCAATGGAGTGAACCAGAAGGAAGAAAAAAACATACAACCAG
>JAPYXV010005470.1:0-10509 GCA_028533065.1 Trachops cirrhosus | reverse complement strand
TGTTAAAGGGACTTATCTAAGAAAAAGAAGATAAAAAATATGAACAGTGAAATGATGACAAACTCACAACTATCAACAAACCTAAAAGGAAAGGTAAACAATGAAAACAAATACTAGGCAAACAACTAGAACAGGAACAGAATCATAAATGGACAACACATGGAGGGATTTCAGTGGGGAGGGGGGAAGGGAGGAATGGAGGGCAAAACTACAGGGAAGAAGAAGCATAATTGGTGGGCATAAAATAAATGGGGAGAAATCAAAAATGGTATGGGAAACAGAGAACTCAAAGAACTTATATGGACATGAACTAAGGCAGGGGGATGCTGGAGGGTCGGGGGGGTGCGGGATGGAGGGTGGATAAAGTGGGGAAATTGTGAAAAATAACATGATCAATAAAATAAACTTAAAAAAAGAAAAAAGAGATTGTCACTGCAATAGTATGTTGTAGAAAACTGTAATGACATGGGGATTATTTTCATTGTAGTAAGTAAAATAAGCAGATTAAACAACCTTCCCAGTTTTGTTTTAAAATTATAAAAATGAGAGGCAGATAATATAATAGGATTTATGCAGAATTATTTAAATTATATTTAGGTGTTGGATTTTGGTAATGCTTATTTTCTCCTGTGTATTTTTTATGTTTTCTAATTTTTAGTTAAAATAATGAATATTAAGGTGGAAAAATATTGTATAGACTTAACAGATGAAAGCCCTTAAAACAAAGGGGGTTTTGTTAACTGAACAAAAGACCCTTACAAGCTTAGTAATATTTTGCCTCCGTTTTCTATTTTTTTCCCATAGTTGATATAATTATAAATTATAGCAAGTTTATATTTATTGCATACACTTAAATGTTTAATATTTTTGTCAAACAATTTAGCCTGAGTGGAAATAAAATATTACCAGGAATGAACCTTCTGTATGATTAGTGGTGTTCCTAGGTATGTATTTATAGTTTGTTATTTCTTTTTCCTTCTGTACTATATGCATTTAGAATTATATGTCACATAAGGTTTAGAATATAAAAGCATTTGTATATATTGATTTAGTACAAGTGAACCTTATGGTTAAATTAGTATTCTAACTTTAGGTTGGACACCACTGCATGAAGCTTGCAATGTTGGATATTACGATGTCGCTAAGATACTTATAGCCGCTGGAGCAGATGTTAACACACAAGGATTAGATGATGACACTCCACTCCATGATTCTGCTAGTAGTGGACATAGAGATGTAAGTATGATAGAAAAAGCAGTAATACACATTTTCAAAATACAGACTCAGCCCAGAGTAATTTAGTTTGCTTCATAGTCATGCTGTCTCTTGTCATATTTCACTCTGCCTCATGAGCTCATCTGTATTTTATTTTTTGTTTTTATCTGCCTCTGAACTAATTCCTGTCATAGTCATATTTAGCATTATCTTTACCTAAAATTTATTTCGTTTGATAGTTAATTCAATCTGGCACAATTTTTATTTCCAGGCCATGCTGTCAGATAACTAGATGTAGTTAGTTAAAGTGGATTTTATGTAACAGTTAAAATTTTACAGTGTTATGCTGCCTATCTTTTCTTAGGCTTGTTAATATTTAATGATCCCTGTATAAATAGCATTTATTCCTGCATTTTAGTTAGCTGACATTATTTATTTAACATATTCAGATGGTTTATGTGTATAATAATAAAAACATTATAATCCAACATGCTTATAAGTTAATGTTATCTGTAATACTCTGAACAACGTGAGTTTTAATTCCATCTGTATGTTAAATCTCTGGCAGGTTAATAGCAAAGCTAAACCATTCTAAGTTGTAATGAAGCGCATGTTTTAAGTGTGTTTAATGTTTAATATCATTGGTGTAATCTGCTTACAACCAGAGCAGATCAACCTACACTATTAGCAATAGTTCTAAATCGAGATTTTGTTTTTTCAAATAGTAACTAGATTTGCTCTCTTAATTTTTACTTTTAGTAAATAATACTTGCACGTAGTTTAGAAAGTTGAGAAGTACTAGTCAGCTTATAAAGGTAACTGCAAAGCTCTATTCCACACCTCCCCATTTCTCAATACCTTTAGCCAAAATCAGCTGATGTGTAGATGTTTCTTCTAGTGGTTACCTCTTTATTTCTAACAAGATGCAAGCTATGTTGCTTTTTAATTTTTAGTCATTATTTATTGATCTTCTACAATGGTTTTATTAAATATTGCTGCTTGGAGATTCACAGATTATACCATAAGTGTATTTCTTTTTTTGATCTTTATTACCTGGGTTAATATAATGCCTCACTCTTTTTTTTGTTTAATTCTATGCATCTGTTTTTGTTCTTCCTTACTCTATGATGTAACTCTAAAATGCCTCTCAGTGATAAACTGATCACTGTGTTTGATATCATTATTGATTAGTTCACTATTTTTTGAGAAATATCTTTCTGATTTTTCATATCCTTGAGTACAAGATATCTTGTATGCTGCTCTAATCGGGCCTAGTTGCTCTCTAGATCTGTAGGATATGGAGAACTGTCCTGGGATATCTCTACCATTAATCCCATGTGGAATTCTCAGTCTCTCCATGAGATTTCCAGTTTCCTGCTGCCCATCTAAACTCTCTGGGGATATTAATTAAATGATTTGTTCTACTTCCTGGCATAGGTCATGGATTTCTCCAAGATCGTTTATATTACTGCTCTGGTTTGTTTTATTTTTCAAATTAGAGATCTGCTAACTTCTGTTTGTTCATATTTGAATGAGGTTCTAAAAAAATACTGATTGACAAGATCCGTGTTTTACGCAGATTTTTGACTGGTGGGTTTCTCTGTAGTATGTCTGGGCAAGACGACTGAAAAATCCCCTTTTTCTTCTCTTTAGCAGCAGACATTCTCTGCCTTTTTGGGGGGAAAATGGAATCTGTAGTGAAGATAGATAGGAATTCGATTCTGGCCTGGCCATTTTACTGTGTGATCTTGAACAAAATACATTTCTTCTTTGAACTGTTATCTCATCTTTAATTTATATAATAAATAACACCTATCTAAAGGATATATTTTGAAGAAAAAGAAGATGCTGTGCATGTTAACATCTTGAAATCTAAATTTTTAATAGAAGTCTCAGGTAAAAGATTAAAAGGCTACATTTATATTGCTCTTTTTCAAGTATACTTAAATATTTTGGAAACTGAAAATGTGTTTTCGTCATTTACATTTTTCTAAAGATTATTTTTCATGGTTCTCAGAGTTCCAATTTTGAAGAAAAATAGCTTATAAATGTTATGTTTCCTAAACTTGTCCTTGCTTAGCATTGGACCAGTCTTTTCTGCTCCCTTGTCAGTTCATATATATCTAAATGATAGCACTTACTACATTATTTTTTATTAATGTACTTGTCTGTTTCTTGCACTGCTCTGTGAGTACCAGGCATACAAGCTCTTTGTATTGTTCTGTGTTAGTGACCCCTGGAACTCAAATAAGAAGCACTTAATCTATTCTGCATGAATGCATGCACAGGTACAGGGATAAACGAATGAATAGATAACTGACTGAGGATAGACAGAATGTCAAAGTCTTAATCCACAAGACCTGACAATATATATATAGGGTACATTTCCTTTTCCACTGAACTTACGTGAAACTGATATATTTCTTGGTTCTGTTATTTTATATACAGTATATTCCTCCCCATCATCATTATTGATAGTTTGTCAAAGATGACTAGTTTTCTTTTTCTTTTCTTTTTTAGGATTTTATCTATTTATTTTTAGAGAGAGGGGAAAGGAGGGAGAAAGGGAGAGAAATGTCAGTGTGTGGTTGCCTCTTATGTGCTCCCGTACTGGGGACCTGGCCTGCAACCCAGGCATGTGCCCTGACTGCGAATCAGACAGGCCACCCTTTGGTTCACAGTCCAGTGCTCAATCCACTGAGCTACACCAGTCAGGGCGACTAGTTTTAAGTGTGATACATAAAGATTTCCTAATGTCTAAATGTAATGTTAAAGAATTTTACCTTGTGAGTAAGAAGATATGTTTCTATGAATGCAAGTTTTTAAATATGCATGTAGTTGCAAAATATTTCCAAAAGTTGATCTTTAAGATCATATTCTTGCAGGGATTCAAACACTATTTCCAGTGTCTTCCTAGAGGGAGACTGACATACTATTTTCAAGAAACCTTTGGTTTTCTTCCTATCAACCAGCCTAAGAGAGTAGGAGTCTAACGCAGAGGTATTAAGGCTACTTTTTTCCTTTTTCTTTAACTTGTGTTTAAGGAGGAGAAAAAATGAGAACCACCAAAACTCTCATTTGTATTTATCTGTGTAATAAATTATACCAAAGAATACCAAAGAATTGGACTTCTTTCACTTAGAATACTCATACAACTTCAGCCATCCATAAAACATTTCTAAGTTAGGAGAAGCAGAAAGAGAGCAGTTCTGTAGCCTGTTATAAACTATTTAGAGTAAGAAAGGATTAACATAGTTTACTAAGAACCTAATCTTTGGTCCATCTTTTGCAAGTACGTAGCACTTCATGATAAACATTTTTATAATAGTTTTATTCCTAGTTCTATTTTAGATACCTGTCTTTATTTTCTTCTTGTCTCATCATTTTTATCTGCTTCTAAGTTTGTTTCATGCTCTGTTTTGAGCAACTTTCAGTTACTTTAAATTCTTTTTAGAATTGAGAATAAATAACCTATTTGAATGAACCAGTTGTCCTTGAATGATCATAGTCATAGTAATAATTATTTGTTGATTATTTCCTGATAGGTATTGGAAGCTTTCAGCAGTTTTTAAAGATCCTTTATTGTTCTTTCTCATTCTAGATCTTTAGCTCAAGGAAATAAGCCTAAAAATGGAAAATTTTTAACATAGAAAGATGTCTACTACATTTATTTACTATTATTATTACTACTATTATTAACTGCTATTATTTATAATAACTAATTTTTTTACTCAAGCCCCTAAAATAACAATATTTTAAAGGACATAGACCCACAAAGACTAAGAGCAGAAGAAACAAGAAAATCAATATTTTGGAAGATGGAAATTAGAGGAGTGAGTAGTTACTGACCTAGAATAGGGTTTAGCACACCTCTTCTGTTTAGCACCAGATACTAAATATTTTAAGCTTTGCAGGCCACATACCACCTCCACCGCCTCCTCCTCCTCCTCTCTTTCTCTCTTCTCTTCTGTAGTTCTCTTTCATCAGCCCTTCTTAAAGTATTTTAAAAGAATATAAAAACTATTTTTAGTTGGCAAGCAAGATTTGACCTGTAAACCAAATTTGCCAACTCCTGATTTAGAAAACCCAAGAAAATTGAAACTAAAGCCATTCCAACACAGAATCACAGAAAACTAAATGGGATTGATGGTCCTGAGTACTTCTGGAAGTGCCTGTTTTAGGGAGGGGAGGTAAGGGGATGGAGGGATTGAGCAAAAAAGAAAAGGGATTCATGGACAGCAGTGTGGTGACTGCAGGGGAAGGGTGTAAGGGGGAAATGGAAAAAAATGCAAGAAAGATTAAATTTATGTGTACACACACATGCATATATGAGACTGAAAACAAAAGGATCAAAGTCTTTTTGACCCTCATATCCCCTTCTTAACCCTACACAGCCAGATGATTTGTACCTCTCCCACCCTGGCAGATGATTGAAGGTTTATTTACTGGCAAATATAACTCATATATTCTGGGTTGGCTACCGCAGCAGTTGAGAGTGAGGATTAAGTGTATATTAATTAGGTAAGACCCAGCCTTCTTTTAGCTAGCAACCATAGTGCTGGCAGTAAAGCTTATTGTTGGCATGAGTTAAAAGATGTCTCCATGGGAGATTGAACTGGACAAGAGAGGGTGGGTGGAAGTCTGATGAAATGGCCCAGTCATATTGCACTGGCATGAAATCCATCTCTACAAATTCTACCCATGCCTGCAAACCTTCCAGTATGTCTCTTATTGCCTTACTTTTAAATGTGAACCGCCAGTGATCATCTAACATTTGAGAAAAGTCTCTAATGTGGAAGGAAAAGACCAAAACAAGCAAATAGAACAGTAGGAACTTGCAGGACATTAAACCAAGTGGAACTTCCAAAAAAACAACAACAACCGATCAACTTCCCCAGAGAAATAAGAGAGTTTATTGTAGCCATGAAACAAGAACCATTTTTTTTAAAAACTGTTAGATATATCGGGTGCATAGGGTCAAGGTTATGACTGCTGCACATTTGTACATGACTAATGTTAAGCCATAACATTTAAGCAGTCTGGTTATAACATGTGTTTCATAATGGTGTGTGGTATTTGATAATAAATTGTATCCGAGAGATACTGCAAACTCTGAAGTCAGTGTTGGTATAGTTTTTTTGGTTTTTGGGTTTTTTTTGTTGTTGTTGTTAACTTCAAAGTCCATGGGGCATGTGTGTGTGTGTTCATTTCATTTACTGTTGAAAATGTCTCACTTGATGAGCAGAAAAAGAAAAAGATGTGTTAGGTGCTATGCATCCAAAACAAGTTGCTTCTCAAAATATTTTTGCAAGTGTTGTGAAAAGTATGCCTCGAGCACAGCAATATTGTTTGTGACGACTGTTACAAAACGTTTTGCAAGGTCAGCTATTGAAGATTCTGATTAATTACTGTTATAGACCTTTTTTGGTTGTATTTTTAGCAATATCCATGTTTCTGTTATTTGAATAGAAATTTTTTTTATTCTGTGTTATTTTTCTTTGTTTAGTAATTTCTAGATTGTAACTGAAAATAAAAATCCTGTATTTTATTATGTAAATATAATAAATGTAAATTTGCAGTGTTTTTAATTCTTTTTCACATTTCAGCACATACTAATAATGAATGTATCTCTCAAACACAAGTGACCTATACTCTAATGTTTTTTACCATGACCTCTGCAGAGTTAAACAAGAACAGTGAATTTTTTTATAAAGCTCTTAGAAATTAATATATGATAGCAGAAGTTAAAAATGGAGTATTGAGAATTAAATGTAAAGTTGAGGAACTCTTCCAGAAACTAGGAAAAAAAAAGACAAAAGGTGGAAGAGGGAAAATGAGGAAAAAGAAGGCTAATTCAGGAGATCTTTTTTCCTTAGAAGGTAGAACAGTGAAAACATAGAGAGGGCATTATTAAATAAACCGGAAACTTTTCCAGAACTGAAGGACAAGGGTCCTCAGCAGAATGGATGTAAAAAGACCAAGACCAAGATACATTATGCTGGAATTGCAGGAAAATGGGGACAGATATTTGCCTTAAGCTTACAGAGAAAAAAAGCAAATTGCACATGAAGATAACAAATTATAGTGGCATCAGCATTTTAGAAACACTATAAGCTAGAAGATAATAGACTGATACCTTTAAAATTGCAGGGAAAATTATTCTGTATCCAGACTAAGTACTAATCAAGTAAGGATAGAATAAAGATATTTTGTGACAGGAAAACATCTCAAATTATGTACTCTCTCAGGAATCTCCGGGAGTTGGTGATTTTGCCAAAATGGAGTAATAAACCAAGAAAGAAGATAGGATATAAAGAATCCAATACAAAATTGAGGGAAGGTTATTCCTGGTATGATAGCATAAAGGAAGATGCCGATGTGACAATTGGGGGACAAATCTAGAGAGCAACCAGTCCATTTTACAGCAAGTTAGAAGGCTTGGAGAAAGGAGTCTCTAACACAAAGTAATAGTACATATATTGAATTGAAGAAGTCTATACTTGTAGCAGAATATGAGATGAATTAAATGTGATTGTGCAGAAAACTTAGATGAAAAATTAAGATATTTAACTCCGTGGGGGAAAATAAAGTTGTGTAAGAATGGAAATTTAGTATAAGTATACTACTTGGCTCAACATTTACATTAGTCTAAACAAAAAATGAATATAACTTCCAATATAATAGAGAGAAGGAAGGAAAGTGTATGGGAGAGGAGAGGATGGGAATTAGTGAAAGAGATTGGAATTCATATCTTCCATTGTAAGACAATGCCTAAAAACTGAAAAATAAGGCAGTAGTACGCTGTCACTGCAGTAAAAAAAAAGTCCAAACCAATGAAGAATTTTTTAAAGAGATTATTTGAGTCAAGTAGGATATGCCTGGGAGCAAGATCTCAACAGACTGAGAAAAATCTAACAGTTTACAGTTTTTTTTTTATGTATTTGAGGTTAAGGAAGGAAGGAAGATTGCATGAAGGTGAGAGAAAGCAAGATTGGATTACAGGATAGGTAAGATTATGCACTTTTCTTTAGAAAGAGGAGTCCGAAAGGGGATTATTTCAAAGGTTTGTTGACCTAGTTGCACAGAAACAATGGACCTGTGCTTGCTTAAGTCAGAGGTAAGCCTTTTAGTAAAGTTATATGCCCAGGGTATGTCTATCTACTATGGTCTGCCCAGTTAGGAAATTATGATCAGATCACTCTCTGAAGTTACTTTCTATAGAACTCCCCGTTTTTTGTCCACAGTATGTTAATTAAGGATATGGAGACCAAGTCCATTTTGTAACTTCCTTACCTCTCAGCCTTCATAGAATTGAATAGAGTTAGGGCCTTTCTCTGGATTAGGCTTTGGCTTAAGAAAATGTTGTGGCTGGTTTAATTGCCTGTTGGGACCACTGAAACCTTCTCCATGTCAGTAATAAGGATGTTTCACTTATTGGAGGAGCACTTTTAATTTCCTTCAAGAACCTTTTCTTTGCATTCACAACTTGGCTAACTGTTTGACCCAAGAGGTCTAGATTTCTGTCTTTCTGGGCTTTCAACATGCCTTTCTCACTAACTTAATTCCTGGCTTTTGATTTAAAGTGAAAGATGTGCAACTTTTCATTTGAACACTTAGAGGCCATTGTAGGAATATCAGTTAGCCTAATCTCAATATTGTTGTGTCTCAGGGAATAGGGAGTTTTGAGGAAAGGTAGAGAAACAGGGAATAACTGGTCAGTGGAGCAGTCAGAATACATACAACATTTATCAATTAAGATCACCATTTACTGGACATGGGTTGTAGCTACCCAAAACAGTTAGTGGTGACACAGACACAGAGTGAGAAAATGCTGTTGGAAAAATAGCTCTGGTAGATTTACTCAAGTCAGGATTGCCACAGTCCTTCAATTTCTAAAAAACACAGTATTGGCAAAGCACAATAAAGCAACATGTAATAAAACAAGGTATGCCTATATTTTCTAAGTACCACAGTTATGTGTTGGGAATGTAAAGACAAAGACTTGATCCAACATGAAGTTTATGGTCTAGAGTAAGGTGATAGTTTTGTTAATAATATCATAGTATAGATTTACATATGATAGGACACACTAATGTCAATGGAAATAGAGGCTCAAAACAAGAAGAGATAGTAAGGAAGCATAAATAGTAACACTTGACCACCTATGAGTGAAAAATAATAGGCAGTGATGACTTCCAGCTTTCTGGCTTCAGTTACAGATGCGTATCACTGAGAATGGATATAGATGAGAGATAAGGGTGCAAGTTTAATGAACTCTGGGACCTATTTGATTCAGATATTGTATTGAAATACAGTTATGTTCAGTTGAATGTTTCCAAAGAACATTGGGATATTTGGGTTTGATGCTCAGAAAGAGGGTTCAGAGAGAGTAAGAGAAGGAAAGTTAATTATGGATAGCATAATTGTTATCACATTCAAACAGTGAGTGAGATTATCAAAAGAGCTTGACTGTAAAGGAAATGAAGAGGAGGGGAATATAGGTTTAAACAGTTTTTTGTTTTATCCATGTTTCATTTCTTTCTCGCCACTATTTTTTTTAGTATTTTATTTATTTATTTTTAGAGTAGAGGGGAAGGAAGGAGAGAAACATCAATGTGTGGCTGCCTCTCATGTGCCCCCTACTGGTCACCTGGCCTGCAACCCAGGCATGTGCCCTGACTGGGAATCGAACTGGCAACCCTTTGGTTCCCAGGCTGGCACTCAATCCACTGAGCCACACCAGCCAGGGCTCTTGCAGTTATTTTTTTATATGAAATAAACATAAACTGGAAATACTGGCTTCTAGAACAGAACCAACCAAAAAGAGGCTGAAAATATAGAAAGGAAGAGCATGAGGAGTAACACATAAAAGAAATGAAATGACGACTAACCAGGCAGATCCTGGCTTTATGGAGCCCAAAGCTTACATAATTTGGTGGGAGAGGAAAGGATATCTTGAAGAACAATTTTGGAGTAATGAATACAACATTACGTATAAGGCCTTATGAGGGGATTATGAAAGTGAGCGGCCTTGAAGTTTGTTTCATTAGTCGTAAATAAATCCGTATCAATTTATGATAGTTTAAATCCCTGAGAGCTGGGGAAAAGAAAAGAGCATTGATGGTACTATTAGCCTTAAACAGAAGGGAAATACTTCTTTTGATACTCCCTCTAGAAAATAGAGTTGAACTTTAAAACAACGTGGGCTTAAACTACCCATGTCCACTTAGCCTACACAGAGATTTTTTAACAATAATATACTAAATGCATTTTTTTTTTTTTAGTTTCAGGTGT
>JAPYXV010005469.1:0-10510 GCA_028533065.1 Trachops cirrhosus | reverse complement strand
TTCTCTCCTTCATTTTTACCTTGGCTAATGTAATTATGATGTGCCTTGGTGTGTTCCTCCTTGGGTCCAACTTCTTTGGGACTCTCTGAGCTTCCTGGACTTCCTGGAAGCCTATTTCCTTTGCCAGATTGGGGAAGTTCTCCTTTATTATTTGTTCAAATAACTTTTCCACTTGTTGCTCTTCCTCTTCCCCTTCTGGTACCCCTATAATTCGGATGTTGGAATGTTTCAAGATGTCCTGGAGGTTCCCAAGCCTCTCCTCATTTTTCTGAATTCTTATTTCTTCATTCTTTTCTGGTTGTATATTTTTTTCTTCCTTCTGGTCCACTCCATTGATGTGAGACCCATCTTTCATTCCATCACTATTGGTTCCCTGTGCATTTTTCTTCATTAAACTTATTGTAGCCTGCATTTTTTCATCTAATTTGTGACCAAAAGCATCCAGTTCTGTGAGACTCCTGATCACCAGTGCTTTAAACTGTGCATCTGATAGGTTGGCTATGTCTTGGTCGCTTAAAAGGATGGGTTCTGGAACTTTCAATTCTTCTGTTTGAGCCATCTTTTTGCTGGGTTTGTTGTTGTTGTTGTTGTTTGGTCTTGTTGAGCTCCTGTAGTGGGGGGCGGGGCCTTAGGTGTTCACCAGGGCGGGCACCCCAGTTGCTGGACTGTGACACACTGTATGTGGGGGCGGGGGCGGAGAAGGAACAATGGCGCTTGCTCTGCTCTCTGTAGGACCCCAGACACTTCCGCCGCTTTCTGAAAGCCAACTGGGCCCCTCTGGAACCGATTCCGGTGTGGGTGGGCCTGTGCACCCTGCAGGACCTTCCTTTTCAGTCAGTGACCCAAAGCTCTATTTCCCAGTGCTGGGACCCTGAGTTGCTCGCAGTGCCTTGCTTCACAATGGCCGCCTCGCTGGGTCTGCTGGTCGCCACCCCCTGGCTGGGGCCCACCAGCCACCGCCACTTGTGCGCCCAGGGTCTGCCTGCTGCAGGCTTGTGCACTGCCCCGGTTGCTCAGGTCTCTGCTCTGCATCCCTGGCCCGGCCCGACTCCGCCCCTCCTACCCATCTGGATGAAGGTGTCTATTTTTAAATCCTCGGGTGTCCAACTTCCATACACTTCCATTTTCTGTCAGTTCTGGTTGTTATTTTGTTTCTATATTGTTGTTGTCCCTATTTGGGTTGTGTGAGGAGGCACAGTGCATCCACCTATGCCTCCATCTTGGCCGGAAGTCCTTATCTGGGAAACTCTTTATCTGCCCTTTGATTCTAAATGATATCTTTGCTGGGTAGAGCAATCTTGGCTGTAGGTCCTTGCTTTTCATGACTTTGAATATTTCTTGCCAGTCCCTTCTAGCCTGCAAAATTTATTTTGAGATATCAGCTGACAGTCTTATGGAAACTCCTTTGCAGTTCTGCTTTGTAGAACTGCTTTTCTCCTCCTGCTTTTAAGATTCTTTATCTTTAACCTTTAGCATTTTAATTATGATGTGTCTTGGAGTGGGCCTTTTTGCATCCATCTTGTTTGGGACTCTCTGTGCTTCCTGGACTTGCATTCACCAAATTAGGGAAGTTTTGTTTAATTATTTTTTTCAAATAGATTTCCAATTTCATATAATTTCCCTTCTCCTTCTGGCACCCCTATGATGCAAATGTTGGAATGCTTGAAGTTGTCCCAGAGGATGCTTAGCTTTACTCGTTTTTTTGAACTCATTTTTCTTCTTGTTCTGATTGGTTGTTTTTTCTTCCTTATGTCCTGAATCATTGATTTGGTTCTCAGCTTCATCCACTCTACTGTTGTTTCCCTGAAAATTGTTTTATATTTCAATTAGTGTATCTTTCATTTCTGATGGGATCTTTTTTATGCTGATGAGGTCCTCACTAAGTTCCTTGAGCCTGTTTTGAACTCTGCATCGGATAGACTGCTTATCTCCATTTTGTTTAGTTCTTTTTCTGGAATTTTGATCTGTTCTTTCATTTGAGCCATGTTTGTTTGTCTCCTCATTTTGGCAGACTCCCTGTGTTTGTTTCTATTAGGTAGAGCTGCTATGACTCCCTGTCTTGGTATTATGGCCTAATGTTGTAGGTGTCCTGTAGGATCCAGTGACACAGCCTCCCCTATTACCTAAGTTGGGTACTTGAGATGTGTCCTTCGTGTAGGCTGAGTACATCCTCCTCTTGTAGTTTATCCTTGGTTGCTATTGTCAGGTTATGGGAGGGATTTATCCAGGCCAGTCAGCTACAAGAATTGGCTGGGACCACTGAACATCAACCTCCAGCATCTCTGGAGGATCAACTGTGCAGGGACACGGTGTTGGTGCTATAGTGTAGTTTGTAGCTGTCCACTGGGTGCATAGGTCCTGGGGTTTCCCAGGTCATGCAGGCCAAGGTCAGTCTCTACCTGTGTTTTTTCTGGGCATACCCTGCTTGAGCCATACAGCAATCTGAAATGGCTGCTACTTGTGTTGTGCTTGGACATTCCCAGGCAAAGACAAGCTGTGAATCTAGGCTGGCTGCTGCTAATGCTATGCCTAGGGCCACTTAGGAAGAAGTTAAGGGGGCTGGGGACTCACTGAGGCCAGCTGTTGCTTGCTTGACAGGATTTAGGAAGTTCTGAAGCTTGAACCAAGACCAGCCCTTCATCTGGAAAAGCTACTATTAACAATTGTAAGTTGGATGGGACAGAGCCTCAGGGGATCTCCAGGGTGGAGCTAACAGTGTTAGCCAGGTTGATGGAGTCTCAGATATGGCACCTGCCTACTGGCTCTGTGGCTGTGCCCACATTTCTGTCTGGAAGAAAGCTGACCCCCAGCTCTTTCCTTCATGCCAGACACTTCAGTTCCTCCCGGTATGCCATTGGTGCCTTTCAAGCTGCTATCCCGGTGCTGGAGCTCAGAGGAATGAATCTGTGTGGATTCTTGAAGAGGAACTGCTAGGGACTCCAGAAGTTTCTTCCACTGACTCAATCCCTGCTGGTTTTTGCAGCCAGAAGTTGTGGGGACTTATCTTCCTGGCACTGGAACCCTGGGCTGGGGGGCCTGGTGTGGGGCTTGGACTCCTTGCTCTTGAGATATCCCTCCCAAATTTTTATCCACCACATGTGGGTATGGGACCAGCCCATTCCATGTCTCCACCCTTACTACCAATCTGGATGGATGTGGTTTCTTTAATTCCATAGTTGTCAGACTTTCATTCAACTCAGTATCTGCTGATGCTGAGTGTGGTGGTTCTATAATTTAGTTGTAATTTTGATGTGGATGTGCAAGGAGATGAGCCATGTTTACTTATGCTGCCATATAAGTGATCTAATTTTGTCCAACATCTTTTGAGTCCCCTAAAACTTCACTCCTAGTGTCCTAGTGGCTAAAAGCCTTATTGATAACAAACAGTTCATAACACATAGTTTGCATGTTATATATATTATATACTATATTCTTACAAAAAAGTAAGTTAAAGAAAATTATAAAAATCATAGGA
Source organism: Trachops cirrhosus (assembly GCA_028533065.1). Lineage (NCBI taxonomy): Eukaryota > Metazoa > Chordata > Mammalia > Chiroptera > Phyllostomidae > Trachops > Trachops cirrhosus. The sequence continues at coordinate 7,035 of JAPYXV010005469.1, read as the reverse complement.
AAAGAAAATACATTTATAGTGCTATATGTATTTATTGAAAAAATTCTGGGTATAAGTGAGCTCACACAGTTTAATCCCATGTTCAAGGGTCAATTGTACTTGAAACTGAAAGAGTTCCAATTGATGAAACGATTGCCTAGTGCTGGTTCATTTTCTACCTAAGACCAGTAAAGACAGGTACAAAAAGAGTTAACAATGAAACTCATCCTTTTTTCACTCAATTGCCTTTGATAAATGACTTGAAATAAAGGATGACTTGCAATTATACGACAAAGTGTTTTTGTTTCTGAGATTGTTTTTGATGTACACATAGCTCATATTTATTTGGTGCTTTAGGGTTTACACAGAATTTCTATCTGATCCACATATAGAACTAAAAAGTACACAAAGAGACTGCTAATTTACAAAGGTCACACAATCAGATAAATGGCAGAAGCCCAAACCTGATTTCCAGTCTGCTCTTCCCAAGCCCAATTTTACAAATGCTGAAGAAGATGGTGCTAGATTTCAAGGCACACCAAAATAGTAAACTACTTATTCTGGATCTTCAGTTGGTTTTCTTTTTCTTTTAAATGTTACTGCTTTCCTGCAAGTTTTCATCTTTAACACGTCAGACTCCTCGTATGGATAGATATATGTTGTTTACGGCAAGAAAAAATGCCACCATGTGCTCCCTCAAAAGAACTTTTCTGACAGGTATTTTGAGAAGAATCATGAAACATTCTGGTAATTGTGTAGAACTGTTGGCATTTCTGCTTCACAAACTGAAGAAATTCATCTGGAAGTCTTGCAAATAAGTCATCTTGGAAAAGAAAAAGTGCTACCATTTCAAAGAAATGTATAGTTTTCAAAACAATCAACTTTTTTATTTCACAATTTATTCTTTTATTCCTGTGTACTTGCTAAATTGTAATGATAGCCCAAATCCTTTGCCTGATCTGCATTCACACCTTTTGCCATGTGACTTTGCAATTCTTTCAATAAAGAGAACCCATTTCTTCACCCATAAAAGCAGGTTTTGTGACTAATAGAATGAGATGCAAATGACACCAGGCCAGTTCTTAGACTAGGCCTCAAAGGTCTACATGTGTTTGCTTGCTCTCCCTGTGCCTGACATGTTGTGAGAAAGCCGTCTCTGGGCCAGCTGAATGAATGGTTCTTAGAAGAGGATGAGAGGTGCATGGAGCAGAGCTACCAACTGAGGCCAACCTAGCGCATTCAACAGTCAGACCCTCAGACATGAGGGAGTTCATCCAAGATCAGCAAGCCCACAAAGCCACCCACTAGATGACTCAGTGTGTGAGCACCAACTGCTTACCCCCTAGCTATGCCACTGAGGTTTCGTGGCTGGTTGTTATATAGTCTTGGTGTGGCAATAGATGTGATACACCCTCAAACTTGTATACAAGTTACTCTACCCTAATTACAAATTCATTCAATGTGTTCAGATTCACATATGCTATCTACCCCAGAGTCCCACAGACTATTTGTTAAATCCAACACAAATGTTCATCAGACACTCTGTCTAGCTCCCAACTAGCTCAAAACGATTCTAACTTAATAATTCCTTTATTATTTGTGATGCAGAAATACTTTTTCTTTCTTTATTCTTCCCTCTCATCAGTTATTTATTGGGGTGATGCTTGAGACTACATACCAGTTTAAACCTAGAAAGAAGAAAACTGGGGATGGATGGGAAAAGATGGATCCAGGCCATCAGGGGAAGTCATAGGACGAGTGGCGCAGCAGGGATGGGAGAAAGGAGCCCTGGAGACTGCTCTGTACCCCGGTCCAACCAAACAGCCCAGACAAAGAATGGATCTAATATGATAAACATTAAAATTTATCAACAGTCTTAAAAGATGGTAACTTTATAGTGTTGACATGGGGAAAGATTTATTAACTAGGACATAAATGTGATCATAAAGTGAGTAATATTGTAAGTCAACGAAATTCTACTGAAATAAAGAAATGAAAAGTTTTAGTCATTAAATGAGATAATGAAGTGATTGAAAATGCAGTCTAGACCATGGAAGTGAATACTTGCAACACGTTTAAACAAATCTATATAGAGAAGTTGTCAGTAAGAAGTTTGGCAGAAAACCCAGTAAAAAATACAAAGTTAGGCACTTTGTTAAAAGGTAAATACAAATCACCCTAGACATATAAAAAGATGTTCAAATTCCTTAATAACCAGAGAAATATAAATTAAAACCAGGGTAAGATGTCACAACTGATCTACAGAATATCTAAAACATACGCATGGAAATGCTGTGGTAAGGATGAAGTAGAGCCCTAGAAATCCACTTGGGAGCATGCAAGCTCAGACACAAAAGAGCTCCACAGCCCCCTCAGAACTTGTCTGTTTGGACTTGTCTGTTTTATGGAGTTGCCAGATAAAACATAGGATGCCCAATTAAATTTGAATTCCAGACAAGCGATGGATTACTTTTTAGTATAAGCATGTCCCATGAGACATTTGGACATATTTATACTAAAAAATTAATCATTTATCTGAAATTCAAATTTAACTGGACATCCTGTCTTTTTTTTTTCTAAATCTGGTTATTCTATCTCATTGTAAATTGGGGAGGAGTAAATTGAAGGAGAAAAGAAGCACCTATAATGTATGAGAAAAAAGTGGGTCCAGGCCCAGCTACGTCAAGAGACCAAATGGCATTATGGAAAGAGTAACTTAACCTTTGTTTTTTCTTCATCATCAGAAAAACCTTCATGTATTGAATGAGGAGAGGTTCATTGGAGAGTTCACAGTGAAGAAACCCTTTGGATGACTTCTGCTGGTGGGTTTTAGCTACTATAAGTCATCGGTAAATAATATACTTAAGAAATTCTATTGAAGGCCTTATAAACTTCCACATTATCATTCTGATAATTATAACATTGTTAAATTTGGGTGAAAAGTGTATGGGTTATAAGTGTACAGGTTTTTAACTTGTTTGCATGTTTGAAATTATTCATAATAAAGTGGGGAATCAATTTTTGAGATGCTCCTATCACAGCAGCCAGCTGTACTATATACATGGGGAGAGAAAGAGACTCATTAATTTGGGGTAATTTGTTTCCTTTCCACCAATTAAGAATTTTGTACAAGTCAAGGGAGATGATGTGATACAAGTATTAATTTACAAAGGCAACTTGCTGTTAGCAAAGTTTATTAAAAGATTTTATGATTCAGGCTTAACTAAAAATAATACACTCCAAAATCTGATTGAACATGCATTATTTGTAAGAAAGAGGGTGGAGAGAAGTAAGGAAAATAAAATTTAAGTGTGACATTTGCACCATTTACTCTGCTAGGAGACATTTGAGGTAGGTTCTATCATCCCATTTTACAAATGAGGCTTTGAGCAGCTAAGGAACTCGCCCGGAGTGATGCTGAGGCTGAAGGCAGATATTGAGTTTCATGGCCCTCATTTCTTCCCTCTGTACTCTGCTTCCACTTTCCAGTTTTAAATTTGTACTTTAACAATCAATCTTCAAAAAGGTTGGGTGGAGTTGTTTTGTTTTTAATTTTTGCAGTGATTATCTCTTATAGAGCCCATCCCTACCTTTTGTAAACCTGGTCGCAATTGCCCAAATTTGGAAAAAATCAAAATGAGTGATTGATATTTCTCTGACATCAGTTATTCTGCCATTTTGAAACATAAAGGATGGATGTTAATTTCTACTAGGTGTTGTGACACATCCCCAGTAAATATTAGTTGGGCGCCTCAAAGAACTGTGCTAGGAACTTGAGGAGAGGATGGCCCCTGCCCTCAAGAAGGTGACAATATAAACCATGCCTTTCCCCTGACACATCACATCGTCTCCACCATTTTTGAAGTTCCCTAAATTAGTAAATGTTTGGGGCTCTTTTTATCTGTTCCTCCAGTTAAGACATATATTCCCACACCAAAATCACACTGTTTTCATTACTATAGTTTTATAATAAACCTTTATATATTGAAGTCATTCCTTTTCTCTCTTCTTTCAAAATGGTTTGGCTATTCTGGGATCCACACTCTTCTATATTAATTTTAGAATAACTTTGTTAAGTTCCACAACACATGTGTGAGAATTTAACAGACAAGTTTATGTTTCTGGCTAATAAACATGAAGAATAGCTTGGCCTCGTCAGTAATCACGGAAATGCAAATCAAGACCACAAGGAGATGCATCTGAACGTACTGACAAAAATTCAGAGGTTTAATAATGCTACGTTTTAGAGAGCATATGGACCAACAGAATTTCTTATACACGGCTGGTGGGAGTATAAGTTGGTACAAACACTTTGGAAAACAGGACAGAATTATATAATATTTAACATTTGCATATATTCTTTTATGTCTCTAGATCCAGTCGCCAACCTTCGCCCTGCTTTGTGTTCTTGGAAGCTTACCTTTAGAGATTTCATCAGTGGTCTCCCTTGCATTCTGGTTGGGTTCAGCCAATAAGAAAGATGCTGCCAAAACACTGGAGAGAATGGTTAAAATTGAAATCAGGGTTTCTAGTGAGATCAGCTCCCTCTCTGCCAGGCTGTTGACTGAGTTTTACTGAAAGCTGGAGCTCTGTTGGGTAATTCTCTCCTACAGCTGCAGCGGCCCTCTTCAGGTTCCAGTAATTGCTCCCTTCACCTAGGGGATAGGATGGCGATGGCTCCTTACCCTAGCTAGCCTCAGTGTGCCACATTATCCTGTAATTGTTCCTTTATGAAGCTTTCCTCAATTACACAATTTGACCTTGTTCCTGACAGGACCTTTATTGGCACAACCTAAAGCCCCTTTCCTGGGCATATGTTCAAGAATGTTTGCAATACACTTTGCACACTTTGGGAAAGGGAAGGGAAGGGAAGGGAAGGGAAGGGAAGGGAAGGGAAGGGAAGGGAAGGGAAGGGAAGGGAAGGGAAGGGAAGGGAAGGGAAGGGAAGGGAAGGGAAGGGAAGGGAAGGGAAGGGAAGGGAAGGGGGAAAGGAAAGGGCCAAGAGCCAATTGTGATATATTTGTCCAACATAATATTATACAAAAGTGAATATTAATTATAATCACATGCAACAGTACAGATGAATCTTAGTAATCAAATGTTGAGGAAAATATTTTGATGCAAGTCATAGAAAGCAAAGTATAGCAAGATAAAATTTTCATCAAATTAAAGATCTACTATTTATACATACATTTATGTGCTTAACTTCTTAAAAATGAAGCATGATAACACCAGATTTAGGACAGTGGTTACCTCTGACACCAGAGGAGAAGCATAGGATTAGGGTAGGCAAAGAGCACATGGATAGATTATTGATAATATTTTATTATTCTACGTCATATGTTGAATTCTGGGGTTAAAATTAATAAATTGGTTAAGTAAAAACAAATGTATAATTGCTTATTGTTAAATATAAAGTGTAGGTTTAGAAGATCTGGAATTGCAGGCTAAGAATTTGAACTCTAAATCATCTGAATTTTTAAAATTAATCTGCCCAATGTGAACAAAAGCTGAAAATCCTTTGCCAAATCCAAGCATGAACTGATGGAGTTCTGGCCTTAGAATCATGACATCAGAAGAGATGCAGAAGGACAGAAGAGCAGGGCTAAGAATTGATAGTATTTTTGGTGGAAACACAAAAGGCAAAAACAAGAGAGGACTGAAATATGAAGCCAAAAGTTAATAATCTGGGACAGGGGCAGGTTTTTCATAACAGAACTTTTGAAACTATCCTTTTAAATACAATCTTTTAAGGGTATATGAAGAATTTGAACCATTTGACCTTATCTCCATAGTGGCTAAATTTATACTAAATGACATTGAATGTTTTCCTTTCTTGGGCTCTTCCCAGTCCTTACTACATACTGGGAATTAAACACAAGAGCAAAGTTGTGACATTCCAAATCTTGGTTGGGTTTTAGCTATCTCTGCTAGATCAGTTATATCCATCTAGCTGACAGAAACTATCCAAATCTGGAGGGCTTCTTTGTGTGTATTTTTTTTTGTTTTTATAGTGGGAGGAGTACCATTAAAAAATATAAAGTGACATCCAGTTAAAAAGGTTAAAGAACCCCTATTCTGACTCCCGGCCAAGATGGAGGCATAGGTAGATGCACCGTGCCCCCTCGCACAACCAAGATAGGGACAACAACAATATAGAAACAAAATAACAACCAGAACTGACAGAAAATTGAAGTGTATGAAAGTCGGAAACCCAAAGGAGTTAAAATTAGACATGTTCATCCAGACCGGTAGGAGGGGCAGAGTTGGGCCGGGCAAGGGATGCAGTGCGGAGAGCTGAGCAACCCAGGAGGACCACAAGTCCACAGCAGGCAGACCCTGGGCACACAGGCAGTGGTGGCTGGTGGGCCCCGGCCAGGGGGTGGCGACCCGCAGACCCAGCGAGGTGGCCATTGTGAAGCAAGGCACTGCACGCAACTCAGGGTCCCAGCACAGGAAATAGAGCTTTGGGTCACTGACTGAAAAGGAAGGTCCTGCGTGGTGCACAGGCTGACCCACACCAGAATTGGGGCCAAAGGGGCCCAGTTGGCTCGCAGAAGTGGCGGAGGGGTCTGAGATTCTACAGCGAGTGGAGCAAGCGCCATTGTTCCTTCTCGAACCCCATCCCCACATACAGCGTCACAACCCAGTGACTGGGGTGCCCCACCCTGGTGAACACCTAAGGCCCCGCCCCTCACTACAGGTGCTCAACAAGACCAAAAAAAAAAAAACAAAACAGCAAAGAGATGGCCCAAACAGGAGAAGAATTGAAAGTTCCAGAACCCATCCTTTTAAGCGACCAAGACATAGCCAACCTATCAGATGCACAGTTCAAAGCACTGGTGATCAGGAGTCTCACAGAACTGGATGCTTTTGGTCGCAAATTAGATGAAAAAATGCAGGCTACAATAAGTTTAATGAAGAAAAATGCACAGGGAACCAATAGTGATGGAATGAAAGATGGGTCTCACATCAATGGAATGGACCAAAAGGAGGAAAAAAAATATACAACCAGAAAAGAATGAAGAAATAAGAATTCAAAATAATGAGGAGAGG
>JAPYXV010005468.1:0-10511 GCA_028533065.1 Trachops cirrhosus | reverse complement strand
ATGATAAAGCTGAGTGGTGAAAGCTTTTTTCCCTTCTCCACAATCCCCTAAGTCCTTCTCTGATGGCCCCTACATGAATGTGCCTGATTTAGGATGTTTCTTTCTTGAGGAATCTTACCCATCATTGGCTATCAAACCCTGGACTCTGAGGAAGGAAATCCTAGCCTGCTCAGCCCAACCCTTGACCCTGTCCTGACTCCATTAGAAACCTAAGTCCCAGACCTGGCTCACTTGGGTTTTATCTGTCGGACTATGGACATGTTCTTCCCTGTCTTGCACAGTTTGTCATGGCTGTACCAGGACTATTGAATCCCCCACTCACGCAGCTCTCCTGACTGGTGGCTCCATCTACTTTTGCTGGGTGTATTGTCCCTCACATGTTGGTGTGAGCAGAAGTCCCTCTGAGTGTGTCATCTTCAGGGGCAGCATGACTGACACCCCCTGTCTCTCTTTCTCTATTCCAGGAAGAGGCAGCGTCCATATGTAACAAGTAGATATTAAAAATCTTACACACCAGTGCTCATCATTCAAGGATGGCCTGATCACCCCCGGAAAATGTGAAGGTTTCAACGTCTTGCTTCAATAAAGTACTTGCCCTGCACTTCTCTCCCTGTCTTGTTTTTGTCCTACAGTCTGTCCCTGGAGCTTTGGTGGTCCTTGTCATGAAGTGGCCATTGGGTAGTGGCCATAGTACATTTCAGTGACACAGCATCCAGTGACTATGGTGGCCTGAAGGAGGGATCCCAGAGAGACTGCTGGCTGAGGAGCCATCCCACATGCCTGCACAGACCCCCAGTCATGGGGCCAGGAGAGAAAAGGGGGGTGAAGGATCAAAAGCCTCCCTCAGGGTCCTGCCCCCGTGCTTTGCTGAGGGAACCACAGCCTCCCTGAGCAGTCACACAGTTCCCAACCTTCAGCCCCACTGCCATTCCATCCCCATCAGAAGCACAGACAGCCTGCCTGGTCCTCACCTCTCACTGGGTTTCCATGCTAGGAGGGTGCAGGGTAATTTGTTTTCTCTCCACTTCTCACTTTGTAGTGAATCTCAGAGCTCAGCTTTCAGAGAACTCTTTGCTCTCTGCACACTCACACTGCTCACCATCCTTGGTGACTCTTCATCCCCCCAGTCTCCCCTAAAGGCCCAGAAACAAGCACTCCGATGCCATCTAAGCAACCCCATGCATACAGTCCACACTTACTGCAGGAGGAACAGTCCAATGCACAGTGTCTATGCCAAGCCAATCCCTCCCCTGGAAGCCCTCCCCAGGCTGATGGGTCCAACCTCCAGTGAGGCAAAAGGAATGTAAGACAATCTGTTAGGTTACAAACTTTCCACCTTCTCAGTTCATAAGCCATCTGAATAAAGCTCCCATAAAGATTCAATCCCTGCCTCTTTTATTGGTTCTGGTAGGTGATAAGCAGCACGAATTCCAGGTTTTCTGGGTTCCACCATATAAAAGACAGGAATATGAAAGAAATGAAAAGCATGTCTAACTAAAAATTTCAGAAATGAGACAGATCTCATCACAATTGTGATGGGAAGAAAGTCACCAAATAAATATACTAAGCAAATTTCCCCACAGTGAAAAATATGAAATGGAGTAGCTCACTCACTTTCCACACATTTTTGTGACTTTTTGGAATATCACCCCAAACAAAAGTGACTCTTTCAAGAAGAAATGTCCCTGAACAGTATCGGGGGTTCTGCTGCATGCTGCTGATGTGGACCCCAGCTCATGGGGTCAGAGACATTGTGGATCTGATATGACACAGTCACACAGACTATCGAGTCTTGTGGAGGAAAAGGGACAGCATGGCTTTTTCTCTCAAGGGGAGCAAAAAGCCGAGGCCCTTGCCATGACCGGCCTTTATTGGGTACTCGGCATGTTACATGATGGTCCTCATTTACTATGCACAGGTTAGCTTTAGGTGGTTACCTTTAACAAAAAACAAAGGAGACAATGCCCACTAACCACATCACAGAAGAGGGATATTTGCAAATGGAAAAGGAAAAGTAGTTGAACCGGTTACACTCCATACTGGGGAATTTTAACATGGATTTTAGGAAGTTACAGTAAGTACTTGCTGTCTTAATTCAGGGTGAGGGAGTTTTAGAAAAAGCAAGACTCAAAGCGGCCTAGGTACATTGCAGGCCTGATTCCCCACCAGAGAACCTATCCGTGAGCATGGGTCCTGTGCATCTCCAAGTGGGAGCTGGGCCCACGCCACATAGAATGGTCTCCTACATGCTGCTACCCTCTAGGTAAAAATCCAGAGGCAGAGGTTTGATGAAAACAGAAACAAGTCATTTATTCAAAAGCTGCATAGTTTTGACAGAATGGCAAACTTCCACCTCAGAGCCTATTCCCTCTAGTACACACAGAAAAACCCTAACCCTTTGCCACCATCTGCCAGATGGACACAAGGTGCACCCCGAGTGCCTTCTCCCTTTTAAAAATACCATCCTTTGGGAAACTGCAGGTGCCTGATGCTACATAATCGTCCAGGCCACTTGGCTCCTCTACCATTCACTGTTGGGCCTCAGGCTTCTCCTAGAGTCTGGCGGTAGTCAGCGTCCTGCATGCAGCACACTGCCCTCTCTTCCACTCGCTAACCTGCAGCCCAGCACCTGTGCCCCAGCCCTCTGGCTGTCAGCTTGCTAGTGCATTGTTGCAACCAGCAGAGGACACTGCAGTGCCAGATATCAGCTCCTCTGCTCCTTCCTCAACTGGGGACGGGGGGGGGGCCTGGTCCTGTCCCCTGGCCACATGGCTTGCAGTGCCTACTGGTCTGCAGGCACTCCGGACTCCCAACACAGCAAGCAAGGGGGAGAAACCCCACCTGTTTCTCCCTACCCTCTGGTTTACATCTCAGGGCCCAAAATTTTGTGCACTCCTGGAGGGTTCTGCTTCCACAACCAATCCCATCCTTTTCCCAAGCAAGTCTGGCAGGTCATCACCTACTCTTGCCACCATTTTTTGGAAAGGAGTAAGCAGGCTTTTCCCTCCCTCAATCACCATGGCCAGCTGGCGCTGAATCCAGGCAGGGCCTCCTTCTCTCTGAGTCTCAGCCTGTGGGGAGGGAAATCTGTCACACGCCAGACTAGCAGCTTCACTCTTTCAGCCTATGGTGTTTCCTGCAACCCATCCCTCATTCAGCCCCTCCTTGCCACCCCCTTGTGTAGCCAATGTCTCTTCCAGATCCATCTCTATCAGAAACACTAGGTCACATGCAAAGCTTGACAATAAAAATTGAATCAACACAAGACAGATTCATGGGATAAATAATATCCACCCCACCCACCACCCTCCTATACTCTTAGTTCCAAAACGCAGTACTTAGGATTAGAAAATAACAATAACAGTCACTTACATGTGATCATAAAACAGGATATGAAGTGACTGAAAAGTGCTGATCTTATTTTAACTAAAAGAAATCCTCCTGGAACCAGAGCCAAATTCAGAAGCTCACTCAATTAGCATTTAGAATAAACCAACATTGCACCTTGGCAAAGTTGATTAGATTCAGTCAACTTTGAGGGTGAAGTGGTTTGTTCAGTTTGACTTAAAACTCACATTTTACCTTTTTGTTACGTACTTGGAACAGTTGACTTTTACTGCCAGTTACTGAGCTGAGCTTTGTTCCTGAATTAATTTATTTATCCTCACACAAATTCTTTGTTCGCAGTCTTATTGTACAGATGAGGAAACTGAGACTGAGAGGGTCAGTACCTTGCTGAAGATCCCACAAGTAGAAAGTTCCAGAGCTGAGCCTGTACACAGGTAGTCAGGCCCTAAAATTGGGCTCTTCTTCACAACTCAGTAAGGGAACACATTCTAAATTCGAAAGATCCAAACAGCAGAATTCAAAACAATGTGTAAAACTTCCCCATTAGGATTCTGATGTGGGCAGGATTGAAACTCTACAGTAATTTGAGAATAGTTGACTTTACATTTTCTTTTTTGTTTTTTAATTTTTTTATTTTAGTTTATTCAGTACAGATTCTATCCTTTATTCCCGTTCCAGCCCAATATTGCTTCAGGAACAAGGTATGTGCCTTGGTGTTTTCAGATTCCTTGTTAATCTATGAGTAAATATCGTGACTTTATCTTTCAAGGTGTTCATATTTGAACTGTGTGAAACTCATTGCATTTTAGTTGCTGCTGGAGTTCCTGTTGCCGGTGGTGCCCTTATCTCTGTTGTGTCACATGATCAAACAGGTTTATGGGAAGAGTGTCATTCACACGCTGTCCTGCACTCAGCTGCATCACGAACTTTCATCCATTCTCACAGTTTTTCTCAGGAGGTTATCGTAGATTTCTTGGAGAGGTGATCCACCATCTACATACCATGACCAATTTATTGATTTGTTTTTTGTCTGGTTTTTCCTCTTGTTTGAAGAAGATGACCCCAACAGGATGTTGGCCTTCGTTCTTAGTAGTCTTTAGTTCTAGGACAGTTTTAGGTTCACAGAAGGTAGAGCAGAAATCACACAAGGCTCCCATCTACCACTGATTTCCAGACAGGCACAGCCTTCCCTGCAGTCAACATCTCACTCCTGGTGGCACATTTGTCCCCACAGGGTGCAGTTGCTGGGCGGTGGGGTCAGAGGACATTTAGTTTACAAGAAATGGCCGCACTGTCTTCCAGCTGGCAGCTCTGTTTAGAATTCCCAGGAGCCAAGAGGAGCAGGTCCCGTTGCCCCACAGAGGAAAGCACTGGGGCAAGTGGACTGGTGTCGCCTCAGCCACCCCTCAATCCCCAGCACAGCCTGGGCACAGTAGGCCCTTTGCTTGACCTGGCCCAGTCTGTCTGCAGTCACAAAGCCATCCCTGTCCCACTGTGCACTGGTGTTTCGGGGTAACATGCACGGGTTCCTGTGTTCCCTACCCACTACCTAGTTCATGGTGTCTGGTCTTACCTCAAGCTGTTCCCACAGGATTCCTCCTCCCAACACCACTTCATGTCAAACCCTGTCTCTCTTGAGAGGCTCTCAAGCATGCTCCTCAGTGCCCAGACTGCTTCCTAATGTCTTTCTTCAAAACAGTCTGTGTCCCCAGGCTTCAATGCGGTGCCTGTGTATGGCTGGGACCCTGAGGACCCAGCAGGTGTCACCCTCCTAACTGACAAGGGAATAGTCAGTTAGGACACTTTCTTGTTTGATTTGATGGAACCCTGGGTTGACTGTGTTTGAAACATTAAATGAGAGTCAGAGGGTGGGAACTGGGGAGTTAGTCTTCCTCTTGGCATGGTGTTCTCTCAAGACCTGCACACCACTGATATCTTCACAAGTATCCCCATGCACCTGACCATTCTCCCTCAACTCCCAAAGTGACCCTGGCCCAGCAGGCATCCTTTCACACTAAGATGCACCCAAACCAAACATCCCAGGAGTATGTGCTGATCCTCTTCTCTGTGCCAGGTGCTAGGCTGAGACAGATGAGCACAACCAGTCACTGCCTGCAATCAAGGAGCTAAATTCTAAGAGGACTCCATCAAACAACTGATTGTACATTTCTAAAATTCTAGTTAAGGAGCTAAATTCTGGTGGTGCCTGCCAATCCACTGATCATAGTTTTGTCAACTCCAGCCTCAGATTTTGCCAGAAAGGAGGTGTGCATGGTGCCAACAATGCCCATGGTTGACCAAGTCACCAGGGCTATGACCGTGACAGTTGGCATCATGCCTCTGTGAGGAAGGAAGGGCTGGAAGCCAGACCTTGTGACCTGCCATATCTGAGTGGGAAGGAACTGTGAGGTTCACTGGGAACAAATAGCGCTGAGCTACCCAGGCTGCTGAGTCCAGCTGCTAACTGTTCATTGTTTGCTAAAGCTGAACTCAAAGAAACATCCACCATGAGACTGTCCCTGTGTGTCCTGCTGGTCACTCTGGCCCTTTGCTGCTATGAGGGTGAGTATCATTCCTAATCAGACTACCACCAGCCCAGGTAAGTAACCTTCTCTGAGCCAGGTAACTTATTTGGGTAAGGGATGTTGAATTGATCAGAACCCAAACCGAACCTGCTACTTATGGATCAGCCCCCCACGTGCTGAGGGTTCCTCTATCACTTCCCAACAACTTGGAACTTTACATAAAACATTTTCAGGACAATTTGAAGAGCTTCACATCTGAAGCCTCACTCCCCATCTAGGGTCTATGTTCAGAAGCAGCAGGATGCAATAAGATTTGGTTGTGCATCATGGTTCTGCCACACAGCAGTGCTTTGTCTTGAACAAAATGCTCAACCCCCCCCAAGTCCCCTTTCATCCTTGGTGTCCACAGCCACCAGCAAGAGCAGCTCTGATCACAGAGTGAGACGAAAGGTATCAGAGCCCAGCTCTGGGTCTCATCAGCCGTTCTTCTTTCTAGAGTCTTTGGTGCTAGTTGAGGCCACAGCTTTCGAACTCTGTCTTTCAGACTCATAAAATGTTCCAACTGGGAGGGTTTTAGTGGAGTTCCAGTTCAAGAAGAGCCAGTGTGGTCTGGCTCTCCCAGGAATCAGTCAGGAGCAGCAGCACTCAACTGTTCCACATGCCCTGCTCCTTTTCTGGGAGTCCACCCAGGATCAGAAGAACCAGTGCATTCTTAGGGCCACACTGGCTGCATTTCTAGGTGACTTCTAGCCACTCATTCAACAACACTTTGCTATGTTGTCATACCCTCAACTCTGACCCATGTGCTTTTGACTCTTTCTCTTTCATCTGACTTTATGAACTCCTCCTGTTTCCCCTTGTTGCCTCTGATCTGACCTCTCCTCATCTCTGCATAGTTTCTATCTGATCAGGTCACATGGGAGCCTGGCAGGACACATGCCCTACTGCAGGTGGTTGTAATGATGTGGGGGCAAAGGGGAGGATGGGGATGGAAAATCCAGACCAGGAAGAGTGGTGACTTCAGGTCTCAGCACAATCCCGGTACAGCTGAAAACAGACACCCGTTTCCAACTCCACTGTCACAAAGGAATTACGTGTTCAGTGCAGACCAAAAGAGCTAGTCATGGTTCATGTGTAAGCCTCAGCTTCATTTCTAAGCTTTTTAGTTGTATTCACCCAATGCATAACTCTCCTGTTTAATTTACTCTCAAAAGAGCATCTTCCAACATCCCATCATTGTCCCTGCTCCTCTCCAGACTTGGATCCTGTTCTCTGATCTCTGTGAAATCGTCCTCTCCCACTCTGCTGGAAAGACTGATCAGTAAGAGCTCCTCTCCCCCGACATCCAAGAGGAGAGAACATGTCACTCTAATGACAAGCAAAACCTTAATTTCTGAAATCTAGGGAAAGTGAATTTCAGCAAAGCAGGAGAGTCTTGGAAAGGCATTTGTGTACTTTACAAAGGATAACAACTGAACTAGAGCTTGGTGAACCTATTTTGTAGGACCAGCCCTGTTGCCACTCTGTGATTTGAGTAGTCACAACTTCTAGGATTTTCCATTGTCATTGGGACAATTATGGGACAGGACCATAGAAACCGTTGGTGTTCCTGTCTAAGGTCAGAGAACTATGGGGAAAAAGTGACTTCCTGATATCAATTGTATTTCTTCTTCTGCTCCAGCCAATGCAAATGTCTGTCCAGCTAGGATGGCTGAAATTAAAAGCTTCCATTTGGATTCTGCAGAGCTCTACCATACCCATCTTCTGAAGTTTGCTCCACCTAGAGGAGCTGCCGAGGCCATGGTCAAAGTGAAGCAATGTGTAGAGCATATGCCCATACAGGGCAGACAGAAAATTTACAGTGTTCTGGTAAATTGGTTCTCCTTCCTCTGCAGGGGCTTCTGCTCAGCTGCAAAGCCAGGAGGGAGGTCAGGGTGCTGCGCTGTGGGCACAGGACAGGGAAGCACCTGCCCTTCTTCTCACCTCTGACACAGGGTGGATAATGACATGACACCTGCTGAGCTGGACTAAGGCTACACAGTACATGTAGTATGTTCCTCCTTCTCAGGTCACCTCTTTGGGCACATGCACCTACAGTGTCCTGGGGAGGACAACCAGGGCCCAGGTGGTGATGCTGAAGGGCAGAGACTGCTGCCTCCTGCCTGGGAGGTATGAGGTCAGAAGGTCCATTCCCTCACTCAGTGCCATAGTCCATGGAGAGTGTCATGGAGCTTGGGGAGAGTGGAGTGGAGACAGCAGGTGGAAGGGCACTGTCCCAGGCCCTCTGTCAGGATGGAGGGGTGACCGGCTAGGGGCTCTACCAGCTCTCACAGAGTGAGCCTCTCCCTGTATCTCTTCCCCACTTTCCCAGTCCTCACCTATCATGGCCAATGGACAGAGACCCTCCCTGTTATGTCCTCTGCAGCCTCTCTTAGAGCTGAAACACTTCTGTTATGTGTTTGCAAGGAAAGTAGGGGTGGGTGTCCCCCCGAAAGCTCTCTCACACCACCATCAATGAGAATAATTCTATCAAGACATAATTTCCTTGGGGAAGAAAGCTGACCAGTCTCTCAGAGGAGAAAAGTTTTTTAGCCTCTCTCTAAATGGACTGTTATTGAGTTTAGCTTGCATAGGGGTGCATATGAAAGAAAGGAGGTATAGTTTACAGACAACATTTCTGAGATCGGGGGTCCTTTTGAATCTGTGTCTGGTAGACAGTGTGATGCCTCTCAGCTGTAAAACCTTGGGAAACAAACTTATTTTGTGCTTGGACCCTTAACATTTAAATTGAGGACATTCTTAGCAAAGCAGGTTTCACAGGATTTCATGCATTCTTTCTGAGACCTGATGGCCCCCCTCCAGGGTGATCCGCCAGTTCTGGCACAGGGCTGAACCTCCCATCAGCATTGTTTCAGGCCTGAAGCAGGCCAGGGAAGCAAGGCAGCCAAGAGATTAGGAGACTTTACAGATACAATGAGCATTCGGGCTATGATAAAGCCAAGGGGTGAGGGTTTTTGTCCCTTCTCCACAATCGCCTGAGTCCTTCCCTGATGACACCTTCGTGACTGGGCCTGTCTTAGGTTGTTCCTTCCTTGAGGAATCTTACTCATCATTGACTATCCAGCCATCCTCCAGGAGCCTTGCCGGGTGACGTAAGGGGGCAGAGGCTGTGCCCCTGCTGGGAGGATAAGTTTTGTCTCTTTAGTGGCTTATGGTCCCAAGGTCCCCTAGCCATGCGGCCTTTTCGCCTGATAGGGGGGGTTACAGCTCCTGAAACCAGGGAGGATGGTCCCCAAAAAGGAAATCAGATATTTACAACCATTTCCCAGCTGGTCCACTCCTGAAGTGCAGTTGAGTTTGGTACAAATTCCCACACGGGCTAGATGCTCAATGTGGGAGTCCATGTGCTATCAGGTTGATTTCCACACAGGAGACAGTTCCTCTCCTGATGACAGAATGTCCCACATCTCCTCCCACCCCTGTCCTCTTCTTTCATCTTTTGTTCTCATGGTGTGAAAATGTAGAGCTCTCAGACTTTGGACTTTGAGGAAGGATCTGGGCTGCTGGGTCCTACCCTTGACTTTCTCCTGGCTCCATTAGAAACCTGAGTCCCACGCCTGGGTTACTTGGGGTTTATCTGTCAGGCTATGGACACGTTCTTTCCCATCCTGCATGGTTTGTCATGACTGGAGCAGGACTATTGAATTCCCCTCCTGCTCAGCCCTCCTGCCTCATGCTTCCATGTGCCTTTGCTGGGTGCCCTGTCCTTCACATGTTGGTGTGAACAAAAGTCCATGTGAATGTGTTATCTCCAGGGGCAGCATGACTGATGCCCTCTGTCTCTCCTTTTCTATTTCAGGAAGATATTGCGTCCATATGTAACAAGTAGATATTAAAAATCTTACACACGAGTGCCTCTGTCATTCAAGGATGGCCTGATCACCCCCAGAAAATGTGAAGGTTTCAATGTCTTGCTTCAATAAAGTACTTGCCCTGCACTTCTCTCCCTGTCTTGTTTTTGCCCAACAGTCTGTCCCTGGAGTTGGGGTGGTTCTCGTCATGAAGTGGCTATTGGGTGGTGTCCATAGTACATTCTAGAGATGCAGTGTCCAGTGACCATGGTGACCTGAGACATGGATCGCAGAAGGACTGCTGACTCAGGAACCATCCCACATCCCTGCACAGATGCCAAGTCACAGGGCTGGGAAAGAAAAGGGGGATGAGAGGTCAACAACCCTTCTAAGGGTCCTGTCCCTGGGCTTTGCTGAGGAAACCACAGCCTCCCTGAGCAGCCACATGGTTCCCAATAGGCAGCCCCACTGCCATTCCATCCCCATCAGAAGCACAAACAGCCTGCCTGGTTCTCACAACTCCCTGGGTTTCCATGCTGGGAGGCGGCAGGATAATTTGATTTCTGTCTCACTTTGTAGTGAATCTCAGAGCTCAGCTTTCAGGGAACTCTTTGCTCTCTGCACACTCACATTGCTCATCACCCTTGGTGACTCTTTATCCCCCCAATCTCCCTAAAGGCCCAGAAACAAGCACCCTACTACCATCCAGGCAACCACATGCACACAGTCCATACTTACTGCAGGAGGAACAGTCCAATGCACAGTGTCTGTGCCAAGCCAACACCTC
>JAPYXV010005467.1:0-10511 GCA_028533065.1 Trachops cirrhosus | reverse complement strand
CGTCTACCTATGCCTCCATCTTGGCCGGAAGTCCAAAAATTTATTTTAGCTAAAGCCAATAATATCAACTTGAGTTTTAGGCCCACAATGAGAAAATTCACAACATTATTTATTATTCCTTGATTGTTCACTGTGAGGATGAATAGCTCTAGGAGATTCTCCTTTCGAAAGTACACGCACACAGCAGGGGCCATATGGGTGGTGTCCATGCCCTTGCAGTTTTACTCATGGAGTATGAGTTTTGCTGATTTTCAAGACTATAAACAGCTCTCTATTGGCCTACCAATGTCTGCACATTTGGACATCACAGGGGAGTGGCCCGAGGGCAGGCTGAGCTCACAAGGCAGGAGTGCCTGCTGCAGAAACAAGCCCAGAAATGAGTTCTTTTATAAAATGACAGGGATGGCTTTTGAGGACAACTTTGGTTAGGTAATCATTATAACGGCTTTTTAAACTTTAAATATTTTTAACGGCACAATCCTCTGCCAATGAGCTTTTATTTAGGAATCTATTATATTTAAGGTACATCAAAAGTAGAGCCGCCTCCTGCTGTTTCTGCACGCTGTCCTCCGCAGGACTTTGCAAGTGGATAGTAGTTTTCTATTCAGTGAGATGCTTTCTGGCTATGCGAGGGTATGTTTTTGACTGTTCCTATTACTGGGGGTTGGGGATGCTACTGGTGACCAGAAACTAAACAGACTGCGATTTCAGGGCAACCCCACAAAAAACTCTAGCTGTGCCTCAATTCCTTGCATAGTTGAAAACAACACATTTCAATAAGAGATTCCTCAGAAGGCATCTGAACACAAAAAAACAGACCTAGGGCCACTTACATTTTCCAAAGTACTTTGAAATACATTAGGCAACTAGCTCCTCAGGACAATCTTGGGAAAAAATCTAGGCAGGAATCATAATAATCCTTAATTGCAGATGAGGAAACTAAGGTTGAGGGAGATGAAGTGCTCAAGGTCGGTGACCAGCAGGAAGCTGACTTAATTCCAGAAGTTAGTCTCTTGCTGACACTTTAATATTTACACACCAAGCTCATAGGTGAATTCTATTTTCTAGGCTCTTAATGACAAATATGGATACCAAAAAAATCTCCCAGGATTTAACATTTCAAAAAAAAATTAATCTCAATTGAAAATGTAGATGCAAGATTTGAAATGAAAGCTCAGTTTTAGTTTCACTCTTTTGGGCCTAAGAACCATGTATGTGTGCCGGAATGTAACTTCTTATCAGGGGAAAATTACATGGAGTTCCTTTTACCTAGCTGCGTTTCATTTCTTAATGCTTTCTTAATGCTTTTCATTTTCTTAACCGCTTAAACCAATCACTAAATGTTTGGGGGAAAAACAGTTAAATAAAAATGCAATTTTATATATTTAATTATAAAGGTGATGCATTTTTGTCATATCATGTGCTTATTTAGTATTACTGATAAAAAGCTTAGATAATCCTATCCTTACAGGAAAAACATATATTCATTTGCATTTTTGCAAAATGTACCATCATATAAATATTTCACTTTCAATGGTTTTCAACTTGTAGGGTGTATTATAACCACCTGGAGAACTTGTAATAAATACAAAAACCTGGGTTACCCCCAAAACAATTAAGTCCAGATCTCTGCGGGTTTCAGGGCCCAGCAGGGACCTACGTCTGTGTCTGTATCTACATATCTATTTCTATTTCTACATCTGTCTATAAACAGATTTTAATACAGCTATCTATCTATCTATATCCATATATAACTAGCACAAGTTCAGAATCAGTGTTGATGTACAAGTTCTATGGAGATTATAGAGTCATGTTTAAGATGCACTGATTTCTATTAAAATACTACTTTAAGCAGTAATATTTTTCCTTATCTTAAGGAAAATAACTTGAACTTATTTAATTACAAAAATTAGAGTGCATTAAAAATAACCTAGGTGATTAGTGGCTGGGAATCAATAGGATGCTCCGGCTTTCTAGAATCCTGGTTTGAAATAAACTTATTTAAGGTCAGAAATAATTGGGGATGAAGACAATTCTAGACACAAAAAGAAAGTTTTCATATACTGTACTGTGTTGTGCCCACCAGTCTTTTAACATTAAATTATTTCTTACCATAAGTTTTATTAGAATGTATTTCACAGGACTGCCACATTAGAAAAAATAGCAGATTACTTACATTTAATCATTTTAAGTTAAGAGATTTTAGGATAATAATGTTCTTAACAAAATTACAGTGGACTAGTTCATCAATATTTACGATCTTAACTGATGTAATTTTCTGTACTTCATTTTGTGGCATGTTTCTCTGATTTTTAAATAAAACATTTTACTTGTAATTTTAACCTAAAAATATGTTTGAATATTCTTGTTACTATAAGACCACAAGTAGTCTTATAAAATTTATATTTCCTTATAAATTATAGCTTTTAAATATTAAAAGAAATGTTACTTTATTTACTTTTATTTAATGTTAGATATGATGGACTCCACATTTGTAAAGTGAAAGAGATACCCTGACCACACAAATAGGCTTACCTGATATTTAAGCATGTCCACATTATAATATGTAGCCTGTGGCTTTTGTTCGGACACTTTCTTTAGGTGAGTCATCAAATTTGGCATGTTTACCCAGAATTCCTTGGTATTGGCATCATTTTGGGTATTATCGCTATTCAATTGGGAAGAAAGAATGAATGAGTATGATCTTGTGACAAATATAAATGACACAAAAAAGCATCTTAGCAAATTGCTATCTGATTTCTATATCCACCTTTGACAATTTGCAGACATTGTATTATTAATGGTAGTATGGTTTTAATTCAAGTGCAGTTGTGAATGTTATTAAGTTAATAGATTAATATCCATAGAGAAGCATTATTGTTTTGCTATAAATTTCAGCCAGAACACAGTAGTATTAACCAATCATGATGATAACTGGTTGCTTTAAAGAATGAATTATTTACTACCCCAAACTTAATAGCTCTTGCTATATCACCACGTTTTTCTCTGACTTAGTTAATGCAGTCAAAGAGCTGAGTACATCGATTTTCTTTTGAATTGACTTGAACAGTAGTTTCTCAGAAATGTCTGTCTTCAGTGGAGGAGAAAAGGGCAATACTAAAATTACCATGTTACATTTTTAGCATTCACAATATTTTACCCAAGAGCATCTAAATTGTAAAGTCACTTTTCTTATGAGAGGACCCTGGAATTTAAATGATAATTATCATAGTAGTTACAATAGACAAGTGCAGTCTTGATAAACAGGAATTCTGCATTCTTATGAGAAGCATTAGCTTTGCTCAGAGGCCTGTCCACAGGTCACACCCCATGTATCTTGAAAATGCTTGTCTCAGTGACAAAGAAAGTCACACAGGAGGGTGAAAAGCATCTGCTCACTTCCCACACAATGAGGAAACTGGGAACCCAAGTGATTCAGTAATCTGACACACAACTCAAGTTTAGTGACATTTCACTTTGACTATCCTCTATAATATGATAATAGTATCTACAAATTTTTGAGTACCTATTATGTGCTAGGTGCTCATAGATACCTTAGAAATATTTCATTAAGATCTACCTGCAAAGGAAGAATTATCTTCCTTTTTAAAGGTGAGGACATATTATAAAAAGAGAAAATTAGAGTTTAAGAAGACAGAAGAGTCATAGTGATAATGTGATAAAGGCAGGTCAAAAGTAAGTTATTATAATTCAGCCTCCAGAAGTCTGACAAATCCAAAGAGCTGAGTCAAAAAACATCAGGACCTTAAAATTGCTACGGGTCTGCTAGGAGGGAGTGGGTGTGGGGGCCAAGCCTCAGCATGACCCATGTGGTTCTGCTGGGTCCTGGTCTAGGATGGTGAGGACACAGCAAAGGTATATGACTGGAAGCATGTAGGAAATGAATGGAAAAGAATCCAGGCCCCTGAGACTTTGCCTCTACTCATGCTGAGCTAAAAATACTAATAAGGGCTGTATAAGGCATCAGAATTACCCAGAGCTTCCAGAGCTGTAGCTACACAAGGAGGCCGGGGATAAAAGTAATAGTCAGTGAAATGAAGTAATTTGCCTAAATTGGAACAGCTAATAAGTAACCGAGTCAGGATTCCAGCTCAAGTCAGTGTTACTACAGGTTATACTTCCACATTATACCACAGCAGAGGTACAGAATTAATATCCAACAACGTGTCGTTAATTTGTACTAAACAGATCTGAATCATCGGGAAAATTTCAATTATGCTATTTTTTAAAGAAACACATTTACTAAGTTTAATAACAAAATAGGTCACATGTCTATGATAATCCCTCAGAGAATTTGCTTTAATAAATGTTCAAGGAAGCTTTGCCAATCAAATGCTTACACAGAGATGCAATTCTTAAATGCTCAAGAAGTCTTGAGAATTCTTTAGTCCCATAATTAGCTTAATAATTGTTTCTGAAAATCCTTTATAAGCAAACTCCTTTCATAAGGGAAAAGTTGGTCCCTGTCACAAGGATCACAAACCCAAATGTCTCCAGAGGCCAAGCTGTTAACCTAAATGAAGCCTTTCAGGAAACATAAATGAGAGACTTGGCTGGGGGTGAGACCGTAGATGTTACAAGGCCTGCACGGCGTTCAGGAGTGAGGCTTGGTTACACTGCCCTTTAAAGACGAGGGGGGCAGTACTGGCGGTGGAGCGGTGCTGCACACCAACACCAAATAGGCGTGTGACTAACAGGTGACCAATCACAGCCTGATTCAATGATCGGATATTCAGAGTAAGGTTCAAATTAATGAGCACTTTTGTTTGTTTGTTTTAGCAAATAATAAAAGACTCTATATAATGTTTTGTTAAAAATATTCTCAGAGTGATATTTAATTCAATTTGTAAGACAGACATATTAATATAAGTATAAAATTCCTGCATATATGCCTAAAAACTTGGCAACATAACTACCTGAAAATGTAACAAAAGCTGTAACTATCATACCAGTCATGTTTACAAACATACTGGTGAAATGGAGGCACATAATTCCTGATTTCGGATGGAGGAATCTCAAAAAAAAGTTAACTAGCTTAAAGGGCACCAAAACCATGGAGGGAAACTGAATTAAGAAGTTCCCGATGTCCAATCTCAATCATTTCACATTTATTCATTTAATGGGTGATCATTACTTTCTCACTTTTAAACCCAGAACTGAGTTTGCCAGTTAAGTGAAGCCATGGCAAGGACCAAAGAGGAGGAAATGATCTGGGTGAAATCACCTGAAAGACCTGTGACTGTCTTTTCAACCCTGGAAAGAAACAGCCTCATTTGGGAAAGGGAATGAGTGACTATACTGGTTCTCAAATTCCAAATACCAATAATCTTTAGTTATTCTACATAATTATCTGGCTTGACTAAATTCTTTAAGTTATGGCTGAGTTGTTCATTCATTCAATAAATATTACTCAAGTCTTTCTTAGATGCCAGGCACAGAGGATGGTTCTGAGGATACGGAGGTGAACTAATAGATGTGTTCATTCAATCATGGATTTTCCACTCTAGTGGGGAAGTGGATGAATGAAGAAATACCAACAGATTTATAATGATTAATTTTAGTAAGTGTGACAAAAGGTACCTGGAGAGAGAATAACAAGGGGACGTGTTTAACAGTTTAGTTTGGGCGGGGAGTGAGGAAGACAGTGAGATGGTTGAGGGAGGTGGAGAGGACCGGAGGTTGAGTAGCAGTCAGGTGAAGGAGGGCGGGAACAGTGTTGGAGGCCAAGGAAACAAGCACACAGAGTCTTTCTGTGGGAAAGGACTCAGTCTGCTTCTAAGACTGGCAGGTCTGGCAGAAGCTACAAGGATTCTGAGGCAGGATGATGGGAGACGAGGACAGCGAAGCAGGCAAGGGTGGATAACACAGGGTCTCAGAGGCAATGGTAACAAGCCTGGATTCTGGTACAGATGCAATGTGGAACCTCTGGAGGACTATGAGCAAGGACGATGCGATTCACCCCATAAAATGTCATTTGGCTGTTGTATAAAAAATGTAGGAGAGAGGCAAGACTGAATGCAAGGAGGGAAGGAGGAAAGCAATTGCAGTGGTTCAGAAAAATGACAGAGGTCATTTGGATAAGGGAGGTCACAATAAAGGGAAAATATGGCCACTTTAGAGAGAAATTTTTATATGGAGTATCAGGACTTGATGTCATTACCAATAATTAACTTGTAAAGTTGATCGTTTTTAATAGCATGTGTGTGTATGTTTGCGTGAATATACTTGTGTGTATATATAAGGACATCATATTTAGATGTATTAGTAAGAAAATGTGAAGAAGTATATGCAAACAAATATACATTATCTTCTTTGATATAATAAATGTACAGTTCCATCAAAACAATTACCATTACCATGAAATTATATTTCAAAGAAAAGATTTTCATACTCATGTGAAGAGTACTTCACAGTCCAAGTATCATTTGACTTTAAAGATGCTAATACAACAAATGAATTTTATTCCTTTTATTGGGTTCATTTGCCATCATCCTTATCCAGTCTACTGAAGGCCAGTAAAACAGACAATAAATGAATAGTCACTAATACAGGTTTTATTATTCTAAATGTCTTTCTAGCCACTTGAAGTAGTCGGCCACTTAAATACATACACAGACACACACTCAACCACAAAATACTTTGACAACCAGTAAAAATTCTGAGTTTGCATCCACACACATATCTGAGTAGCAGTGATTGCTTTACAGTGTTACTCCCTTGCTAAGGTTTATCCCCCCCTCATCTAAGTATAAAGTGCTAAGGTACACACATGTCTAAAAAATCTGCACAAAATATATTTACCAGCAGAGAAGTTGGGGATTTGGCAGGACGTGTTCTAACCTGCTGAAATTTATCACCCGAAAAGTCAGGGCAGCTGGTGATGGATTGTTGGCAAAGTGTCTGGTGATGCCGGCAGGGAAGGACAACACCATTTCTCCAGTAATCTTCACGATACATCTGGCATGTCAAAGCACATGAGAGGAAAGAGAGAGGAAGCCCAGGTCAGTAAGCTGTGAATCAAAACAGCTGTGAAAAAGAAGAGTTATGTAACAACACTACATGGCAGAAGAGATGAAAGGTAAGCTCTTGTAATTCCACTCTTAACGATAAATCATTTCTATGACTCAATGGTTTATTTTAACACTTATCCAGAAAAAAGTGGCTGTTTTGTTGAATGTCTTTTTAAACTATAAGAAGAAAGGTGCAGCTCTTCTTTTTCAGTACAAAAAAGTCTATACGGTCCCCTCACAAATAGAACCATCTATTCCGGTGCTTCTCTTTCTCTGTGATTTCTGAATTTTGGGCAGCACATTTGAAGATATTAAATCACACAATATTTGGAGATATTCCAAACAATTAAAAATGGGTCTGCCTTTTGACCCAGCCATCCCACTTCTGGGAATATATTCAAAGGATCCCAAAACACTAATTTGAAAGAACATAAGCACCCCTATGTTCATTGCAGTATTATTTACAATCATAAAGATATGGAAGCAGCATAAGTGTTAACAGTAATGAGTGGATCAAACAACTATGGGATCTTTACACGATGGGATATTACTTGGCCATAAAAAAGAAGAAAATTTTACCCTTTGCACCAGTATGGATGGACCTGGAGAACATTATGCTAAGTGAAATAAGCCAGTCAGAGAAAGACAAATACCATCTGATTTAACTTGTATGTGGAATCTAATGATCAAACTGACTAACAGCGAAAATGGGGACAGACTCAGAGATGAAGAGCAGATGACAGCTAGTGGGGGTAGGGAGGTGCAGGGGTGGAGGGACTGAGTGAAAAGGAAAAAGGACTCGTGGACGTGGACAACAGTGTGGTGGTTGCTGGGGGAGGCAGGTATAAGGGGACTAAATGGTACTAAAAAAATACAATAAAGATTCAATCATTGCCGAGTTATCTAAAAAATGAATAAATAAACAAGTTGCTTAATGTTACCACACTATTCACTGGGACTGTAGTTCTCTTGAGGGCATGACTGCTGCCTTGAGTGAGATCTTTTGCGTACGTACTCCTGAGGTACACCTAAGCTTCCACCTTCACTCAGTCCTTATTCCATTAACCTTCTGTTTGGTTGAAATGGTAACATCAGCTAACACATAAGTTAACACAATAGAATAATAATTTAGGAGGAAGAATAATTCTTTTCTTTTTTTAAAAAAGCTTTTTTCGAGGTACGATTGAGATATAATAAATTATATATTTATAATGTAAAATTCCATAATTTTTGACACAGTAAACACGTGTGAAACCCTCACACATTCAAGATAATGACCTAGCCACTCACGAGGCTTTGCGACCCGCTCTCCTGCCCTTCTCCATCCTTCCACTCCTCATCGTTAGGCCGTTGCTAACATGTTTCCCAACCCTATACATTAGTTTGCACTTTCTACAGATTGAATCAGAAAGTATGTGATTTTTCTTTGGGTTTTGCTTCTTCTACTTAGCATAATTATTTGGAGAGTCATACATGTAGTGTGACCAGCCATAGTTCATGAATTTTTATTGCTGGGTAGCATATGGATAATACTGTAGGTTTTTGGAAAAATCCATTTGCCTGTGAGTATCTGAATTCTTTCCAGTTTTGGCCCGCTACAAATAAAGCTGTGATGAATGTGTGCGCACAAGTCCTTGCCTGGCCGGCCTGCTCTCACCTCTCCTATACAGGAGTGGAATCACTGGATCATGTGGCAGGCGTGCCTTTAACTTTTTAAGAAACTGCCAAACCATTTTCTAAAGGAGAACACACAGCTGTGTGTGATAGGTCCAATTCTTACACATGCTCACCAACACTGAGTACGGTCTGTCTTTTTAATTTTTGCCATTCTAACAGGTGACCAGTGGCATCTTCTTATTGTTTTCATTTTTTCCCCTAATGGCTAATGATCCTAAGCATCTTCTCATGTGCTTATTTGTCATCAGTTAACTACTTTGGTGAAATGTTTGTACAAATTTTGTGCCAAATTTTAAATGTGAGTCTTCTGTTCTCTTATTGATTTTGAGAGTTCTTTATACATTCTGGATACAAATCGTTGATCAGATACATGCTTTGTAAAGATTTTTTACCCAAGTCTGTGGCTTGTTTTTTTCTTTGTCTTAAGAGTACCTTTGGGGAGGTACTTCCAGCCAAGATGGAAGTAGACACATAGTGTGTCTACTACCTATGCCTCCTCCCACAACAAAAATAAGGACAACAATTTAGAAACAAAACAACAACCAGAACTGACAGAAAACTGAACTGTATGGAAGTCAGACAACCAAGGAGTTAAAATACACACATTCATCCAGACCAGCAGGAAGGGCGGAGTGGCGCAGCCAGGCAGAGAGGGGTCGAGGCACAAAAAGCAGAGGCACCGGGCACACAAGACCACAGCAGGTGGGCCCTGGGCCCGCAGTCGGCACCTAGCAGACCCCAGGCGCGGGGTGGCAATGGGCAGACCCAGCGAGGTGACGATTGCGAAGTGAGGCACTGTGCGCAAGGCGGCTAGCTGACTGGGCAGTCCCACATTTGCTCACAGATAAACCAGGGGAAAACGGACTGCAACCCAGGGTCCCAGTGCCCGGAAGTGGAGCCTTGGGGCACTGATTGAAAACACCTGTGGGGGTTGAGGTACTGGGAGAGACTCCCAGCCTCACAGGAGAGTTCGTTGGAGAGACCCACAGGGTTCTAGAACGTGCATAAGTCCACCCACACAGAAATCAGCACCAGAAAGGCCCAGTTTGCTTGGGAGAAGCGGCAGAAGGGACTGAAACAGGACAGAGAGTGGAGCAGGTGCCATTGTTCCCTGTTGGACGCTCCCACCACATACAGCATCACAACCCAGCGACTGGGCTGAGCTGCCCTGGTGAACACCTAAGGCTCCACCCTTCATACAGAACAGGTATGACAAGACCAAAAAAAAAAAAAAGGGCCAAATGGAAGAACATATCAAAGCTCCACAGCAAATACAACTAAGTGACCAAGAGAGAGCCAACCTATCAGATGCACAGTTCAAAGCACTAGTGATAAGGATGCTCACAGAATTGGTTGATTTTGGTCGCAAACTAGATGAAAAAATGAAGGCTACAATAAGTGAAATGAAGAAAAATGCACAGGGAACCAATAGTGATGGAATGAAACATGGGTCTCACATCAATGGAGCGTGCCAGAAGGAAGAAAAAAATATACAACCAGAAAAGAATGAAGAAATAAGAATTCAAAAAAATGAGGAGAGGCTTAGGAACCTCTGGGACATCTTTAAATGTTCCAACATCCGAATTATAAAGGTACCAGAAGGGGAAAAGGAAGAGCAACAAGTGGAAAACTTATTTGAACAAATAATAAAGGAGAACTTGCCCAATCTGGCAAAGGAAACAGACTTCTAGGAAGTCCAGGAAGCTCAGAGAGTTCCACAGAAGTTGGACCCAAGGAGGAACATACCAAGGCACATCATAATTACATCAGCCAAGGTAAAAATGAAGGAGAGAATCCTAGAAG
>JAPYXV010005466.1:0-10512 GCA_028533065.1 Trachops cirrhosus | reverse complement strand
GGTTAGTCCCTGTGGAGTTCATATTTATACTTTACCAAATATTCAGGAATATTGATGTAAGTTAAATTTCATGCTGACTGGCTAAAGCCAAAAGAGTCAATAGAGTTTGTCATTTGGTTAATTTTGTCTAAAGCTTATTCACATTAGCTTTGGACAAAATTAGTCCCCTATGGAATATTCCTATTATAAAAATAGAATATTTAAATGTATTTTGTACAGACCAAAGAGCATTTCAAGCTGTGTATAGACCAGAGAGTGAGTACATAGACCAGAGATTGTATATTGCCCAGACTAAAATGCAGTCTGTATGAAGTAATTTGAAGGTCAACAAAATGTCTATGTTGACACCTCAAAATAGATGACACTAAACTTCCAGGGTGCTTAAAATCCCACTGTTAATCATTAAAAACTCCTTTCTTAGAGTGAACAATATCTTTAGTCACTAACAATTCAGACTGAATAAATATATCATTTATCAAATATTTGATAAAATAGAACAAGGTTTAAAAATGGGATTTTTAATTATTTGTTTTGGCAATAAAGGGATACTTATTAAAGTTCTACAGAAGTCCTAAACCCTTGTCTTGAATAAAATGTGAAATTCGATAATCTTTTTTCCTAAATTTAGCAAAAATTAAAGGAAAGACTTTCACTTGTTTTCTTTTTTTTTTTTTCCATAAAAGCTAATGCTAGTACAGTGACATGTGGTTACTAGACTTATTATGGTACATATTGAATCATTATGTTGTATTCTTGAAACTTATATAATATTGTATGTCAACTACAATTAAAAATAGATTTAATAAACTAATCCAAGCCCTGGCCATGTTGCTCAGTGGGTTGGGCATCATCCTGCAAACTAAAAAGTCACAGGTATGATTCCCAGTCAAGGCACAGGCCTGAGTTGTGGGTTTGGTCCCGAGTATGGGGGCATACTGTCCCCGGTGGGGGTGCAGGAGTGCATATGGAAGGCAAGCTATCAATGTTTCCCTTACACATCAATATCTGATCACTTTGAAAATTATTAAGTAGTATGCTATCATTGTTGTTAACCTAGAAAAGAGAGACAGAGTGAAAGAAAGAGTGAAAGGAAGAAAGAGGATGATAGTCATTTGAATTTAAGACTATAAGGTATAAAATATAAAATAGGTCTTGATAAATTTGATTTTATTTTTCTGTATTACATTTTTTTCTTCAGGTTTGTTGGTGAATTGTTTTTATTATTTCTACTTTTTAAAACCTAGATTTCAAACTGTCAGTGAAACATCTCCTACTCCTAACTCAGTAGAATCAACTATATATTTTATTTATAATAATAAGGCAGATTCCTGGTGAGACCAATTCAGACACACAGTAAAGTCAAAGTCTTTATTTTACCTATTAACCTCTGCATATTCCAACAGTTAAAGAACAACTTAAAGTATAGTTATGATTCTCATACTACTATAAAATCAACACATCTCTAAGATTTTCTTTAACTCGTTAATTAAGAAGTCAATGAATAAACAGTTACGACTGGTTCACAGAAGCATTCAAAATATCACATGAATATTGGCAGATAAATAAGTCTAAAATGAAATTACAAATAGATGGAAAGCTGATATATTACTTAGTAGGGGAAGAGGAGATGTTATTTGTAATTCCACCAAACAAAATTTATTTGTATGTCTGGGGACAAGAATTATTTGCATTCATAACAGTTATTTACAATTTACAAAGCTCAAAAACAATGAAAGGCATAGAAATCCATAGAATCAGGTTACCTGGAAAGAGGTAGCACTGAATTTTCCATAGAGGAAAATTATCATATCCTAGCATGATGATAATCGAAATGAATGTTCTCCTTCACAGTTTTTTTTTTTTTTTATAAAGGAAGTGGTTTGTTTAAGCAGTTAAATGCCTAGCTGGCAACTGATATGAAAGGGCTGGGATGAAAGGGCTAGGATAAAGTGAGAAAGGAAAACCATTTTTTCATCTGAAACCACTAAAAGAATTTAACTTCTGTCAATAACTGTTTCCCTTTTCTTACCTAGCCACAAGACAGACACATACTTTTGATATTTTAAAATGATGGTTGACAATCATTGACCTAAGTGTGTTGCCAAATTTAAGAATTATTGGTCTAAGTCACAGGTGGCAAACACAAGGCCCGCGGGCTGAATTCGGCCCTGTGCCTTGGTGTATCCGGCCAGGCATCTTGTTTCTACCCAGAGGCAGCACCAAAGCTCCTTGCCCCTAGTTAAGGAGTAATCACATTTACACAGTCCTAAAACTACATTTGGCCCTTTGAAGGCAACCACAAGGCTGATGTGGGCCCTGGTGAAAATGAGTGTTACACCCCTGGTCTAGGTCATTTGTGGTATTCAAGGTCCTCCCTTTATTACCTACCTTTGAATCCAAAGGTGACCACATGATCCATTGCTGGCTAATGAGATAGAAAGTCACTTCTAATGAAATGATTTTGGGAAAGCTGTTGCTTTCCTCTCTGAGGATACCAGACATGGGGACACTGGTCCTCAGTCTCTTTCTTCTACCTTAAATACAGATGTAATGGCTGAAGCTCTGTAGCCATCTTGCTACTGTGATGAGATAAGCACAGGATAAAAATGAACAATCTTACCATGGAAAGCAGAAAAAGAGAAAGAACCAGGGGCCCTGAGAGCATTGTTCAGGACCCCTGATAACTGGCTAAATGAATGTCAGAAACAACTGCCAATGTTCAGATTTTTTTCTTAATGTAAACATTTCTTGAAGTCACATTTACTCTGTTTAAACCACTGTTCATCTGCAACTGAAAAGCATTTCTAGTTGATAGATGTCACTTTCCGCCATGGATGGCATTCTGTACTTATTTCTATCCGATAAAATCAAAATTTGCAACCTGTAACTGCCACTGACCACATTCTTGCAATTTGGTCTCTTTCTCTTCCTCTCTTTTCTTCTTTCCTCTTCTCTCTCTCTCTCTCTCTCAATTTATAATACCATTAGCTTACTTTTCTTTGTTTTCCAGAAGAACCCAAGGAGTTTTTGCTTTTTTCTCCATTTTCAGAAATAGCCTAGTTAAGAGAGAATATAGGAAATTAGATCCAGGTTAAAATTTTGATTCTTTCATTTATTATCTTTGTAATCTTTGGATATTACCTCATCTTTCTCAGTTTGTTTCTTTGGAAAATGGTGATGATAATACCAATTTATTGAATTATTGTGAGAAGTAAATATGGCAGGTATTTGTTTAGTTATTTGTTTATATAAATAAGGAAAAATATAAAATTTCACCCATTGGCAATTACATATATAGAAAAAACTCTTTAATAACTCTCCTGAGGTAATGGAATACAGGTAGTATTGATTAGCTCTGGCTAAGACAGGATTAACATTTCCCTTAGCTTACACTTTCACTTTAGACTGTCTTAAACTTCAAATAGAATTGTTTTTCCAATTGTAGGCCCTAACTTCCCTTTTCTTAGAACATTTACTTAAAAAAATTGTAATTGCAAATTCTTTTCTGTTCCTCTGAAAGGTATATACCTGAAATGCAAAGCTCCTAGCCTCTTGCCAGTGTTGACAACCCAGAAATGTCTTTCTGGAGGACCTGGTAGACATCCTTTTGAAGTGTGATCATCCAGAACAATAGAGCCTCTATCTTCTGTTTCAGCAGGAAGGTAGGAACCTAACTTCAGTGAGTATCAATTAGCAAACACAGATGGCCTAACCATCTGCAAACTTAAAAATAACTCCATGTGCTCAACTCATCTCATTGACCAATGGGAAGGTACTGGATGACCCCACTAATGCCATCCAGTACTTTCCAGCTAGCTCACCCCAGAACTTAAAAACTCTTCTGCCCTTTATTTCAGTGGAGTTAAGTTCACTCTCTCCCTCTTTATTGCAATAGCCTTGAGTAACCTCTTCCTTGCTTGTTTAACTCTGTCCAGTGCATTATTATTAATATTTTTGTAGCTCCCAGCTTCTTCCCAGCCTCCTCTTTAAACCAGAGTGAGCTAAAAGTATATTCTAGGGGGGCTAGGAAAAGGATTTAAAAGGGATGACTTGAAAATGTGAATTTTCTGGGCAAAAAGCAGCAGATAGCCTTGTGTAGGAGTGTAGGAGAGCAGAAAAATGGAGGGTTGGTCCACTGCATCACTATTACTACATTTAATGTCCTTAGAGTAAGTGCCATCTAAGAAGCAGATTCTTGGAATTATTAACCCTGTCCTGAAAATGTCAGCCATCTTAGGACCTAATCCTACCCTACAAGGCCGAGCAGACAACAAACTACGTCATGAGCTTGGTCTCTCAGCTAGACCAGGCACTGTTTGTAGAAGAGCTTAACAGCCTTAACCAAGTTATTTCATTTCTCCTGGAGAAACAGGACCTTGTATGGCACACAGTACAATTTTTTAGACCACATACATATCATATTTCACTCAGCTACTTCATGAAAGATAATATAATGGAAGAAGCAAAACTAAAAATTCAGGAATAAACGTTTTTACTAGGAATCCGAATTTGGCCATAGGACAAATATGCAGTCTGCCTATTACATAAGAAACTAAGTTTTTGCAATACAGCCACATCCATTGGCTTAAGTGTTGTCTGTGGCTGCTTTCCCACTAAAAAGACAGAGGTGAGTAGTTGTGACAAAGACCCTGTAGCCTGAAAAGTCTAAAGTGTATTAAAGTGTACTCATTAGCTTTTTATATAAAAAGTTTGTCAACTTCTATATGAAGATGCAGAAGCCTATAGAGTTTCTGTGATTTAACTAGGATTACACCACAGAGCTCATTATAAAACTCCGGCCTGTTATGACCAGCATACATGTTTATAAATGGTACATTTTTTAGTCTTCTAGGGCTCTGAACAAGTTGAGAAACAGAACTAAGAGTGGTGGATGGAAGCTCTTTCAGTGTTGATAACGATCCATTGGGAGGGCACGGTTTATAATCAGCATCACTGGAGTAAGCCAGCACCCCTACCACCTCCAAAAGGGGCAGCAATACCTGGAGGTGGGAGATCTGAGTTTAACATGCTGTTCTAGAGATAAAGTGAGGGAAGGGCTAGAGAAAGTACAGAAGTTCATGCTGGGTAAATCACTTCTCTAGGAAACCAGGAGAAGAAAGTGTTCCCTTCTAACAGAGTTCGGGCAAGAGTCTTAATGATCAAAGTGGGCGATTAGAGATGGTGGACAGTTTATGAACTGCTTATATTTGTTGTTAATGTGCTTTCAAAATAAAAATTATTTCAAAACAAGCTTAAAATATGTAAACCAATGAAATATACTGATTTTTTTCTGGAAGCTTTGTAATGAAACATTAAGAAAAAAATGGCTTAGCAATATTTATATTTGCAAAATCTTGAGTAGGAACAAAATTTAGGCAATTTCTTGTTGTTCTTGTTATTGTGATGTTATATATATATATAGATATATATCCTCCCTTTTAATCCTCATAACTCACTGTGTGTTTTAACTTTATTAAATGACAGATAAGGAGGAATTATAGAACTAAGGATACTATTAATATATACAAAATATCATAGCCTTATGAGTTGTCATATCATCTTAATAAACTTTTTTTCTTGTCTTGGAAAAGTCAGACCTTGTTCCTTATTTTGCTTAGTAACACTGCTGAAATTTTTAAATGTAATTGTATGCTGAATATTCCTGCATCCATTAGCTAATGCTGACATACACTGCTAAATTTCTCCAGAATTAAATCTGCCTTATATGTAATCTCTGGTGAGTTGGGCCTCTGCTTGAGGTCTATCTACCTTTTAGCCCAGACCTTTGCTTAATAAGAACACAGCTTAGAGGAATTAATAGGTTCTTGGTATCCCTTGGATCCAAAATCCTAGTAAAAATGGTTTTGCTTTATAGTGTTATTTATGGAAAAATATATATGGTGGCTGATTTTCTATTATGTAAAGGAGAGTGACGTTTGCTCTTATATAAGATTAACTTCTCGTCCAAGGTTATAAAAAAACAGAATACAAAAAAATCCCAAACTGAATGGTAATGCTAGTTCAAGTTCATGTTGGATAGATATGTCTCTGGCAAATTAACTAAGAATCTGCACATAATCATAATCTAATACCTTTGTACCATTGTCACGGTAAACACATTAATATAATTTGGTGTTCTCTAACTGAATATTTTACTTGTGTTCATGATGTGAGTTGGATGAAAGGGATTTTCAGTCAAGTTTTATTTTATTGTATTGTATTTATTTTTATTTTTTAATTTTACTCACTGGCATATTGAACAAAAAAAAGCCTTTTGGCTATTGATACAGAATATATGACAATATAAATGCTTTATTGGAATGTTCGATGTAGAAAACTTAAATATATTATTATTCTCAGGATAATTACAGGGAGAAACTATTCTGTGGATGTGAATAATGTAAAAAAACAATTGAGCCATCCTTCTTCATTCCAATAACAAGTAATTCCTACACACTGAAATAATTACTATTATTATTTATTGTTATCATTATTATGTTAGACAAAAAGAGACACTTTGCTGAAGGTATGAGACAATTCTATACCTGCAGGGCCTCAGCAAGTTAGTTTACAGCTCAATTTCTGGTGCACTATGTCGGGCTCAATAATGAGAAAGCAACTTATTCTTTAAAAAATCACAAATCCTACTCAGAGTACATTGTTACTAAAGACCCTCTTGACATCATGTGCTTCTCTGGGACTTTGAATTTTAAGTTTCCTAGTCATGTACCGAGAAATTTCCCATCTCATTTGTATTGGCCGAACTTATTCTTTGTGTCTTGCCCTTCAATGGTTTAGCTGAGAGACTATTTTCTTTTGGAAAACTGTCACCTCAGTTAGTCTGAAGAGGAGCCTTGACTGGTAGCATAGCTGACATTCTGATCTGATCCCAGCAGGCAAAGATAGACAAGCTGTCACCCTCCCTGTAAAACGGCTGCTCTGCAGAATAATCCTGTCTGGTGGGAAGATGCTAGATTTCCCTGGAGAGAGACTACCGCATGTGGGTTTATATTTATTGCAGATTCACTTGATTTGGTAGATGGATTTGGATGGAGATTCTTATTATTAGTCAGCCTGATGTTTCTTTAATGTTCCTCACTGGTATTCCCCCCGTAGCTATGTCTTGGCTCTGCAAACACAAAATCTCAGTTTAATGATTGGTATCCTCCCCGGAGATTTTCATTCTCCTCCCTACTCTGCTCCCTAGAATTCTCCACAACCTTGTGGAGTAAACCAAGTCAGCACTTGGCATATGTATGCACTCAAGAGTTTCAGATTATTTACAACAGTCTTGCCAAATAGAGGCAAAAGGATGTTTGAATATGTAAAAATATGTGTATCTCAGTTGCTTGATTTCATAAATGGACTCAACTTTGCTAGAAGCACCGAAGTATGCATCGCTTTGAACAGCTAGTTATGTCTGCTCTGTGTCCTGCCAGTAACCCAATTATCCTGTCAGATTTTTGGCCCACAATTTATGCTGTCTGGATTAGAGAGGATGCCTGCTAAAAATAGCTCTGATAAAGAAACCACAAAACTCAACAGTTCCAATGAAACAACAGTTTGTTTCCCTCTTCGCAGTGGTCCAGTGTGGCCCCCTGGGAGTGTTACCAGTCACCTCTGCATAGTCGTTCAGGAGCACAGGTAGCTGTGCCACCAACACATGACTTACAGTTCACGTGTCTATGATCATTACCATCTTGCTATTAGAAGGGAAAAAATGAAGGGCTAGTCTCAGAGATTTCCTCTTCAGAAAGTGAAGCAGAAGTGTACATCACTTTGGCTTACAGTTTATTGGTAAACCTCAATCACATGGTTAGCTACAAAGAGGTTTAGGAAACCAAGCCCTGACCTGTCAGCCATAATCCAGCCTTAACTCTGTGCTATGGAGTAAAGAAAGGCATGGTTGGCTGGAAGTCAAACGGTGTCTTCCACCTTGTCTTCAAGTCCCCGTACTCTGTGCTTCTTTACATAGAACAATGGGAACAACTAGGTTCTTTCCAGGCCCTCCAAGGGGTATGAGAAATTCTTTTCTCTGGGCCCACTATACTGTAGTTCATCATTGGTCCTTTGCAGAGGTCTATCCCCTCAACTCTCCCATCTTTAGAAATCTCCAGGTGAGTAATAGGTTCCATACTCCAGCTATATATGTATATGGCCTTAAATTTCTGGGAATACCAAGTTCTTTAGCAACACTATCACTATTTCCCTTCCGTGCCCCCATGGCTCCACCACCACCAACTCCAAAGTAGCCTGTAAATCTCCGCTTAGTGACCTTCCTGCCAGGTGTAGAGAGTCTGTCTTCTCAATTCGCAGTTGCCTCTATTTTCTACAAACCAGTCTTTCAGCATCAATCTCAGTTGGTGGTAGGAGGTGGTGAAGAATTCTCTTAAGATCTTATTTCCTGTAACTTCATCAATTCCTCTCTCTCTGCTTTGCAGTATTTTAGGAGAAACTAGGCAAGGTGTGGCTGGCGTGATGGTTGGGATTCCAGAATCTTTTAAGCAGTTTATTAATAAACTCTGAGGGAAGCACCTGGACTGCAGATTGTGGGGAATTTATTTTTCCTTGTTCCTCAGCTTTGGGCATTAGCTGCCAACTCTGGGATAAGTACACATTCTCAAAGTAGCTTCTTCTACACCCACACATTATTTTACAGAGTTGTCATCATAGCACAGATGCAACTTTCAGTTAGCAATTGGTAATCATTCGATAACTGAGCAATATTCCATGGTGTTTCCTTAATGATTATTTAAATTGTATTACCAATGTCATAGTCTTTGAGGAATTTTGGAAATTACAAAAAGGTCAATTTTATAATTATTCTTCATAAAAACTGATGTCTTTTGAAATTTTTTAAATGATTTAAAACATAAAAAATAAGAAAAAATTAAAAAACAAAACTCATGAGCCATGGCAACACTAAAGAAGAGTTCCATTTTGACTCAACTCTGTTGCTGACACAATGAAATTTTAATTAAATAGTAAAGGTTTTTAAGTGTAGAACAAACATTATGATGAAGAAATTAAGTTCAGGATTGAAGAAAAAGCACATAAGACAGCTTATCTAAGTTGATGTCTCTATACCAGATAAATTATATCCCAAAATAATGAAATTCTTTGCAGTGATGATAAATTTCATAAAGTATAGAGAAGATAATAGTATAAATATTGCTTTTTAAAAAGATTTTATTTTATTTATTTTTAGACAGAAGGGAAGGGCAGGAGAAAGAGAGGGAGAGAAACATCAATGTGTAGTTGCCTCTCGTGTGCCCCTAACGGGGCAACTGGCCTGCAACCCAGGCATGTGACCTGAGTGGGAATCGAACCAGAGACCCTTTGGTTCACAGGCTGGCTCTCAATCTCATGAGCCACACCAGCCAGAGCTAAATACTGTGATAAGCAAAATTTGGGGAAAGGCATCTTTCTAAAATACTTTATATACTTGAAAAATAAACCCTACTTTTAATTCCTGTTAAAACTCCAAAATATATTCTTGATTTTATTGAATTATCTGCATTATATATAATTTCCACATTTTGAACTTTTAAAATTCTTAACTATACTACCAAAAGTTACATTAAAAGTATACGTATAACTAAATGAATTCAAATAAGGCAAACACCCAAGAAGCCACTACCACATCAGGAGCAATCTCAAACGCCCTCAGTGGGCCACTCCCAATCATAACCTCCTCTCTCCCACTAAGGATAACCAGCACTGTGACTTCTGTGGAAATCACTTTAATTTACATCATAGTTCTGTCACACAAAGGTGCATGTCCAATCTCTGTAACTCATTTTTTGTATTTTCTTAGGTACAATTGATATACAATAAGCTACATGTACTTAGTGTGTGCAGCTGGGTGAGTTCTCCTGTGTGACTGTACCCATGAAAGTGTCACTGCAATCACCACAGCAAACATCGCCACGAGCACCAAAATTTATTTTGTGGCCTTTTGTGATGAGCTCGTCCCCATGCTCCTTCCTGCCACTCGATCTCCTGGCACAGTTTCCAGGTCTGACAATATTATTGCATGATAACCACGTAAATGAATAGTGTCTCTACTCCAACATACAGGGTGGGGCAAAAGTAGGTTTCCAGTTGTGAATACATGAAACACAGTTTATTCTTATGTTTTATTTATTAGTTATTGTATTATTTTTTCATACAAACAACTGTAAACCTATTTTGCCCCACCCTGTATACTTTAAGCTCCCAAAAGTACTAGTTAAATGGAGTAAGTTGGTTTGTACAATTTTTATGCCAAGTCCAAGTCCTCCACGTTGTTCAAAGGATAAGAAAGGACTACTTTCCGATATGATAGTGAATTCCATTAAGTAGCTAAAGCCCACATATTACTGGTGATTGTTTCAAAAGAAAGCTACCTGATGTATATTTAAAATACACATACTATAGGTTCCAGATTAAATTCAGGGCCTATGAAATGTGTCATTGATACAATGACACCCACCTGAGATTATCTTGACCCCTCTAGAAGACGATAACACG
>JAPYXV010005465.1:0-10513 GCA_028533065.1 Trachops cirrhosus | reverse complement strand
GACCTTCAGTGGGGACCAGGCCCCTTATGGAGGCCAGACGACCTTCAGTGGGGACCAGGCCCCTTGTGGAGGCCAGACGACCTTCAGTGGGGACCAGGCCAATTGTGGAGACCAGATGACCTTCAGTGGGGACCAGGCCCCTTATGGAGGCCAGACAACCTTCAGTGGGGACCAGGCCAATTGTGGAGACCAGATGACCTTCAGTGGGGACCAGGCCCCTTATGGAAGCCAGACGACCTTCAGTGGGGACCAGGCCCTTTACGGAGGCCAGACGACCTTCAGTGGGGACCAGGCCCCTTACGGAGGCCAGACGACCATCAGTGGGGACCAGGCCCCTTACGGAGGCCAGACGACCTTCAGCGGGAACCAGGCCCATTTTGGAGGCCAGATGACAGCTTTTAAAGGGGGCTATACAATGACCTACATTAGTGACCAGACCTTTACTGAGGGCCAGATGATAACACACATTGGTGACCAGACCCTCTATGGGAGTCAGATGGTTGCTCTTATGAGAGACCAGAAGATACCCTTCACTGATGACCACACTCTCTACGAAAGCCATATGATGCCATATCAGTCGATACCACTACCATACTCGGGATTCTTGTGCTTTTCAAGTTCCCATTACACTCAAGGACAGTCCCTAGAAGAGCAGGAGTCAAAACTTAAGACCCAGAGATGTCAGTTCCTGAAGAATCTTGCCATTTTGAAGCCCTACACTTGCACATACCAGGACTGTGGGAAATCATATTCAAAGCGTTCTCACCTCCAAATCCACGAGCGCAAACACACTGGTGAGTGAGGGCCAAGGGTCAGGGTGATAGGTAAGCCTAAAGATTTGTGCTTTCACAAGGCATTGGGATCATTTGAGATTGTTGTCCCTCTAAGACCCCATTAGACCCTAGGAAAGGTTGGCAAACTTGAAAGGGTGGATAAAGCAGTCCCGGGGACAGATTCTGGTTCTGAGCTGGAGCCAAGCTGGCTGCAGTCTTACATGTTGTTGCCTGTGTTGGGATGTTGGGAATAAGTGGAGGGATTTGTCTGACCTTGTATGTATGGTTTTGACACCACCTCTACTGGGACTGTCACTCCATAGTCCTCTCCTTAGGCCCAACAGATCCCCTCCCTCAAACTCCTTATCCCTCCTTATCCTCCTGACCCCTACTTCTATTTTCCTCTTCTTTTTCCTCCTTCACAGCTTTCTTCTCATCCTTCCAGCTCCTGCTGCCCTCCTTCTCTTCCTCTTTCACTCACTGTCTCCAGTCTCCTCTCCTCTGGCTCTCTCTCTCCCACCCCAACATCCTCAAAACCTTTTCCTTCATTCACTTTCAACTTTCTTGTTCCACACTACCTTGAAGCATGACAAGTCTCTTTCTCTCTGGTCTAGGAGAGAAGCCCTACAAATGCAATGCG
Organism: Trachops cirrhosus; assembly: GCA_028533065.1. Lineage (NCBI taxonomy): Eukaryota > Metazoa > Chordata > Mammalia > Chiroptera > Phyllostomidae > Trachops > Trachops cirrhosus. Next base: position 9,100 of record JAPYXV010005465.1, on the reverse strand, counting down.
CAGGGATGCACCTGGAAATTCGCCCGTTCAGATGAGCTCGTCAGACACAACAGAAAGCACAGTGGGGAGCGGCCCTACCTGTGTACTGTGTGCAACAAGAATTTTGCAAGACCTGATCACCTAAAGCAGCACCAGAGAGTCCATAGCCTATGACTACGAATCCACAGCCCACGAGGAAATAGGTACAGCCAAAACCTCTCCCTACTAGGCCTTTGTTTGCTAGGCACCTAGCTCTGTGCCAGCACACATCATTTATAAACTTGTAAGGTTTTTATTTATTTTCTAAAACGTAGAAGGAATACATGTATGCATTTCAATAAAATTTGAAGCATTTAATGTATTCAAACATTGAACCTCATCTCATGGCTATTTCTTCTGTCAGGCAAAGTGCCTCCTTTCCCCTTCATCTTCTCAATATGCTGTCAAAATCCAGGGGGGGTGGCATTGGAGGAGGTGTGGTCACGTGCCAGCTAACAGGAGAAGGATCTTTCCTTTCCACTGGGTACTGGGCCTTTTTCTCCCTTGCTTCTGCTGGCATGTCTGCAGGTGGGGTGACCTGCAGCCTGTTTCTTTGCACGGGCATGGCCTGGCAACTGCTGCTGAGGGCTGAGCCATCTTCCCTGTTAACTCGGCCCTTTCTCCTAGCTCTTGCAGGCCCTGGCCTCTTAGGTCTGGCTTTGACACCCATCCAGCCCCCAGCTTGTGTAATATTCCCCCTGGCAAAAAAAGCTGTGAGGAAAGCCAAGGGTGTGATTTGTCCCACTCCTCATTTCCAAGGAGGGCACTATGAAAAGCTCTTTCTACCCTGAGCCCTAGAAGGGAAGTGGACTGCCAATCCCCGAGGCTTCAATTTGCCCTGCAACTTTTCAGGTCCTTCCTGACCTACCCACTCTCACAAAGGCTCCAGAAGCTAGATTTTTGAGGGCCCCAGGCAGCATTTTAGATCAGCCTTGTGGGCAGGTATTTTTTTTCTCCCCCAAGCAGCCAGTATCATTATGGGTAGACAATGGTATTAGCCGTTGGTAGGTAATTGGGTAGGTTCATGGGTCATCCACATGGCCCACTAAAATGCAACAGTTCTCATCATGGATTTGGGGCAAGTAGCAGTACACATAGACAATGCATCTATACCAGTAATACATTCAGTGGGGGAGCCATACGCAGAAAAGGTCTGTGGAGACCTGACAGGACCCACTGGGCTTGGGCAAGAGTCCCAGTGATAGTGGTCTCGAACCCAGAACCAAAGAGCTTTGCTTGCTTCCCCCTCATCCTGAAGCCAGGGTTTCAGAAATCGCAGTCACATGTGCGCCGAAGCCCAAGAAGTGCGTTTCTCCCTCACATCCCCATTGAACCTTGACCTTGGCATAGGCCCTCCAGTCCCCCGTGGAGACAGAGGGACCTAGACCTGGCCTTTAATCTTACTTATTTTTGAATGCCAAGAGGTCTGGGTGAGATTGGCAGTACTCTCTGATTCATCTCCCGGCTCACTGAGAACCCCATCAGGTGTCGTTGAATTCTGTGGTCTCTCATTCTCCTTTGACCCTGTCTGCCAGTGAGTGATCAAATTCAGAGATGTTTTTGGGGAGGCCTTTGCCCGGGTTGGCCAGGAGAGGGCACTAAGTTATTACTCTTAGATGCCCTTTCTCCAGGTCTGCTATTTTGCCAGCTGTCACTTCTTTCTTGTCTGGGGATTTGTCAGCTAAGACTCAGACTGTGTCGGGACCCCGTTTTCCTGGCCTCACAAGGAGGTTAGGTGGGGCTGGGTGACTAGCGCCAGCAGGAACAGCACAGACGGACTTGGAAATCTGAGTCTGGCTAACAGTCTTACCATCTACTGTTCTCAGTCCCTCACTGTAGAGCCAAGTGACCACAAGGATGGCTTGCAGGTGCAGTCCAAACCTGCAGAGCCAAATAGCACCTGCTGAGGAAGGAGTCCTCCCTGTCATCCACCTCTCCCCCTTGTGAAAGAAGGGTTCTGCTTAATGTACCCCACAAACACCACTCTCCAACACTAAGTTTAACAAGAAAGATTTTATTTATCTATTTTTGGAGAGAGAGAGGAAGGGAGGGAGGGAGAGGGAGAGAAACATCAATGTGCAAGAGATACATTGATCGGTTGCCCCTTGTATGCCCCCAACCGGGGACCTGGCCTGCAACCCAGGCATGTGCCCTCACCAGGAATCCAACTGGTAGCCTTTCATTTTGTAGGCTGATGCTCAATCCACAGAACCACACCAGCCAGGACAGAAGGTCTTTTTCAAAGTGAAGGCAAACTAACCAAGTCACTAAGGTCTCTTTGGACTACCGGACAAAGTGATCCTAAAAGACTCTACACTCTCACTAGAGGCACGAGCTGTGATAACACGCGGTGTCACAGGATATCCCTTGGTCCCAGGAACCTGCTTAGAGCCAATAGTTACTGGGTGCAATTCCGCATGTGAGGCCTCTGACAGTTTTTGGTCCCCTTACTGCAGGACAACGAACAGCAGCCAGAGAACTGCTTCTGTGGCTTAGCTTTCCTAGAGTCCCTTTGTTGGATTTCTCATTTGACCCACTGACAAGGATTTGAGGGTAAAGAGGATCAGTGGCTCCCCTCAGAACTGGCAAGTTTTGTCACTAATTCACCAGTGCTCCCCAAGGCCCACCGGCATGGCTGTCAGAGGGCCCCTTGGGGCCTTCAGGCTCTTTATTCTTCCAGAGCAGCTTTGTGCTCAGTTGGCCACACAGCTCCCTTCATCAATGTGTTGAGTTGCCAGGTGCCAGGATGGTTAATTAGGACAATGGGCCAAACTGAAGGTAGAAATCCAAGCTTTATTCACTTACTGTGACAGTGCAAGAAGGGGTGAAAAGGAGAAAGGCTGCTCCCTTATGTTCCATTTTCTCCAGGGAACAGCACCAGGCGGGCTCACATGAAAGCAGGAAGACGGGAATTGTCTCATTGCCAGCAGCCCCAAACAAAAGATTCCTGACTTTTCATGGACCTGGAGAACCTGGGAGAGGAAGAGGAGAAGGGACCAGGAGTGGAAAAGTACTGAGTCAGAGTGAGGATAGTGTCTCACCAAGGAACGCAGTAAGAAGGTGTCTGATGCAGGTGACCCGGTTAGAAACGCCAATATGCGCAAGAGTATGTCTGGCCATAGGGCCCTTAGTGCATCAGTTCCCTCCAGAAAGCTTCGGTGTTCTGAGAGTGCGCCAGGTATCCTGTGGGGAGGGCAGCTTCCTCCATGAGGCCACCCAGACAGTCTTATGGTCAGGCTGAAGAATTCATACGTAGGAGTTTGGCCTGGAGCCAGACTCCCCACCCAATTTAAGAACTAGAATATGATGGACACTTCTGTATCTACCTTTGTGCCTCTCCTGTCCAGCCCTGAGTCTGTCCTCCAGAATTAACTACTACCCTGAACTTCATATGTATAAGTTCCCTTGATTTTCCTTATATGGGTTTATCACAAATATATATGTTCAAAATTTTTCTTGTTTTGAGCTTTATATAAATTACTGTATTTTGCCCTGTATAATGCCCATCCACAGTTTTTGTGTGCATTATATATGGGATTATTGTTCCCATTATTATACTCATGGTATGTAATCATTATACCCATGTATAATGTGCATCCTTATTTTTCCCTCAAAAGTTTGGACGAAAAAGTGCTCACTATACATGGCAAAATATGGTATATTAAGCTCTATATAATTTTATGAAACTGGCCTGTTCTTAACTCAACATTATAGTTCTAAGACTTATCCATGGTTTTGCTAGGATTGAAAAAAAAATCCACCCTGACCAGTGTGGCTCAGTTGATTGGACATCGTTCTGCAAAGTTAAAGGTCGCTGGTTTGATTTCCGGTGATGGCACATGTCTGGGTGGTGGGTCAAGAAACAAATGATTGATGTTTCTCCCTCACATCAATGTTTCTCTCCTTCGATTTCTCTCTCCCTTATCTTCTCTTCAAAAATAAATAAATAAAATCTTTTTAAAAAATCCATAACAACCCCAAACAAAACTTATATACATTATCAGCACTCTAGGGTGGGGAGGAGACCAGAGAGATATGAGAGTGCACTCATGTTAAGTGCAGCCACCACAAAACAAAAAGATAATACAGCCATCCTTCCTTATTCATATGTAACCTGCTGAACAGTGAATTTTCCTACATTATCCAAAATATGAAAAATAGTAACATATTTCCAATCCATCTAAAAACCCGAAACATTTTATGACAACAAACTTACAACTATCAACAACCGAATCTAAAACAAAAACAAAAACAAACACAAACACAAACTAAGCAAACAACTAGAACAGGAACAGAATCACAGAAATGGAGATCACATGGAGGGTTATCAGTGGGAAAGTGAGAGGGGAGAATTGGGGCAAAGGTACAGGGAATAAGAAGCATAAACAGTAGGTAGAAAATAGGGGGAGGTTCAGAATAGTATGGGAAATGGAGAAGCCAAAGAACATATATGTAAGACCCATGGACATGAACTAAGTGGGGAGGAATGCAAGTGGGAGGGGAGTGAAGGGTGGAGGGGAATAGAAAAAAATTGACAACTGTAATAGCGTAATCAATAAATAAACTTAAAAACATCCCAACCTTTGTGATCAAATTTTGCTAAAACACTCATATAACAATCCACCAAGGATTTCACATTATATAAAACACTGAAATACCCAATTACATATTTAAAGTGTAATGGGGCTTCCAGTCAAGATAGAGGCCACACACCTTGCCTCTCCACACAAGTACAGCAAAAAATATAGCTACACTACAAAACAAGTATCACCCAGAATTGTCAAAAAATCGAGCTGTGTGGAAGTCTGACAACCAAGGATTTAAAGAAGCCACATATTCCAGATGGGTAGGAGGGGCAGAGACATGGAGAGACACAGAGAGGTGTGGAGATGTGGAGAGACATGTAGACAGGAACAGGTGGTCCCACATCCACATGTGGTAGATAAAAATCAGGATGGATACCTCATGAGGGAGGGATCCCAGCCCCAATCCAGACCATCCAGCTCCAGGTCCTAGTGCCAGGAAGATAAATCTCCATGACTTCTGGCTGTAAAAACCACTAGGGGCTGGGATGGTAGAAGAAACTATGTCCTCTTAAAGGGCCCTCAACACACTTAGGACTCGCACAGACCCACACCATCTGGAATTCAGCACCAGGGCAACAGCTGAAAGGGCACTAGTGATATATGGGGGGAAAGTGAAGTGTGAGAGGGAAGACAGCTTCCTCCCTGGCAAAACTCCAGAGGCCAGGCAGTAGCATTGTGTCCTCTGAAAGCCCTCCCCCACACAGAGTAACATAGTGGTGACATAGGTTGTCCTGCCCTGCATTACCTAAGGCTCCACCCCATACAACTTAACAGGAGAGCTAAGACAAGCAGTCAAAACAGCTCTACCTAATATTCAGAAACAAACACAGGGAATACATGGAAATGAATAGGGAGGCACCCAAAATGAGACAAAGAAATATGGCCCAAATTAAAGAACAGAACAAAACTCCAGAAAAACAACTAAATGAAATGGAGATAAGCAACCTATCAGATGCAAAGTTCAAAACACTGGTTATCAGGATGCTCCAAGAACTCATTGGGTATTTCAATGCCATAAAAGAAGTCCCAAGCAGAATGAAAGTTACAGAAGTGAAATAAAGAAAAATCTACACGTGACCAACAATGGAGAGGATGAAACTGAGAATCAAACCAATGATTTGGAATACAAGGATAAAGCATTCAATCAGAACAGCAGGAAGAAAAAAGAATTCAAAAAAATGAGAATAGGCTTAAGAACATCTAGGACATCTTTAAACATACAAACATCCAAATAATATGGATGCCTGAGAAGAGGAAGAGCAAGAAATTGAAAACTTATTTGAAAAAATAATGAAAGAAAACTTCCTTAATTTGATGAAGAAAATAGAAATAAAATCCAGGAAGCACAGAGAGTCCCAAACAAGAGGAACCCCAAGAGGACCACACCAAGACACATCATAATTAAAATGCCAAAGTTTAAAGATAAAGAGAGAATCTTTTTTTTTATGGTATTAGCATTTATTAATATTGTTTGGCCATTGTATAAGCCACTATTCTTTGTGACTCCTTACTATATTTGGGGCTTATCAGATACAGATAAACATTTAAATCAGTACTTTGGAAAAACAAGTTTGAGGTTGTGTTGCAACACCCATAACATTTCCTGAAGGACTGTCTGAACTGGATGGACTGCCAGGTCTGAAGGGAAAGCCGGGTGACGCTGGACCACTTGCAGCTGGGCCCACAATGAGAGGCTTCATCTTCACCTGGCACAGTCAGAGCACTGCAGTTCCCTCCTGTCCAGAAGGGACGGAGCCGCTCTACAGTGGGTATTCGCTTCTTTTCGTGCAAGGAAATGAGCAAGCTCACGGACAAGACCTGGGTAATATCCCAGTCCCCACTTTGTTCCATACACAGACTGCAAATTTTTATGGCATGGGGTAGTAATTCTCTCTGAAGTGTAAACAACCTTGGGTATCTTACAGTACTTTCTACAGAGTAAACAAAAGATTGGTTTCATGTGTAATTTTTATTCTGAAATGTAAAGCTCTTCTAAATTACAGATGACATACAATATTGTATTAGTTTCAGATGTAGAACATTGTGAGGTTTAACATTTATATACCTTACAAAGTGATCACCACAAAAAGTCCACTATCCATCACCATATGAAGTTATTGTGATAGATACTACTGTTCTTTGTTGCACTTTATATCCCCATGACTTATGTACAAGTTTCTACCTCCTAATCCCCTTAGCCTTTCTGCCCATACCCCCACCACTCAACCCTCTGACAATTACCAGTTTTTCTGTATCTATGGGTCAGTTTGTCGTGTTTGTTTAGTTTTTTAGATTCCACCCCTAATATAGTATTTGTCTTTCTCTGATTTAATTTCCTTAGCATAATACCCTCTAGGTCAGTCTGTGTTGTTGCAAATCTGCTTCTTTTCTGGCTGTGTAACTTCCCGGTGCATTGTGCGTGTGTGCACGCACATCCACTCCTGTACCCATTCGTCTGGTGGTGAATGCTGGGTTTGCTTCAATAACTTGGCTACTGTAAATAATGTTGCAGTAAACAGAGGTGCATATAGCTTTTTGAATTGTTCCACTTCTGGGGGCTTGTCTGAAGAAAACAATTGCTGGGTCTTTCTTTGTGTCTTGCTATATAGCCTTTGTTTTAAAGTCTTTTGTCTGATACAAGTATTGCTATCCCAGCTTCTGTTTTTTTCATTCATTTACATGAAATATCTTTTCCATTTATTTATTTCCAGTCTCTGTGTGACTTTCAATCAGGAGTCTCATGGAGGCAATGTAGGCAAGATATGTACAGGCCTTTTTTTAAAAAAAAACCATTCAGTCATCCTGTTTCTGCAATGGAGCCTTTAGTCAACTTCAAATGAAGTAATTATTGATAGGTATGTGCTTATTGCCATTTTAATTGTTTTCATACTACATTTATAAGTGGTTGTTCTACTATCTTTACTATATGTTTGCCTTTACCAGTACATATTTTTTCATCTTATTTCTAGTTTTGGCCTTTTCCACTTACAGAATTCCCTTTAACATTTCTTGTAATGCTGGCTTAGTGGTGATGAACTCCTTTAACTGTTGCTTGTCTGAGAAAATCTTGATCTCTCCTTCTATTCTGAATGATAACCTTGCTGAGTAGAGTATTCTTGGTTGTAAGTTTTTTTCTTTCATCATGTCGAATATATCATGCCACTCCCTTCTGGCCTGCAAAGTTTCTATTGAAAAGTCAGCTGACAATCTTATGGGAATACCCTTGTATGTAATTAGTTGTTTTTCTCTTGCTGCTTTTAAGATTCTATCTTTATCTCTAACTTTCAATAACTTAATTATAATGTGTCTTGGTGTGGGTCTGTTTGGGTTCATCTTGTTTGGGACTCTCTGTGCTTCCTGGACTTGGATGTCTGTTTCCTTTGCCAAGTTAGGAAAGTTTTCAGCCATTATTTCCTCAAATAGGTTTTCTGTCCCTTTCTCTCTCTCTTCTCCTTCTGGGACCCCTATGACTCGAATGTTAGTACGCTTGATGTTGTCCCATAGGTCTCTTATGCTATCCTCATTCTTTTTAATTCTTTTTTCTTTTTGATCTTCCAGTTGGGTGACTTCCACTATCCTGTTTTCCTGATTGCTGATCCATTCTTCTGTGTCATCAGATTTGCTGTTGATTCCCTGCAGTGACTTTTTCATTTCAATTGTTCCGTTCTTCACTTCTGTTATGTCCTTTCCTAGAATTTTTAGGTCTTTGCTCAAGTTGCTGAAGTTCTGACTGAGTTTCTTCATTTGTCTGCACAGTTGAAAGAGCATCTTCATGACTTTTACTTTGAACTCTTCATCTAGTAGATAGCTGACCTCAGTTTCATGTAGTTCTTTTTCTGGGGTTTTGTCCTGTTTTTTTTTGTTTGGGACATATTCTTTTCTATCTTCATTTTGCCTGTTTATTTTTATGTATTGTATTAGGTAGTTAAGCTAAATCTCTTGGTCTTGAAAAAGTGGCCTTATTTTCCCATGGGGCCCTAACTTCAATGCCTCCCTTGTTACCAGAGCCACGTGGTCTACAGGGGGGACTAATATAGCCTCCTGTTGTGACTGGGCTGCAACTTCTGTAGACACACTAGCAGGCCATGCTGCTATCTGGCCTGCTGGCTGTGAGGCCTGGCCACAACTGTTGCAGACTCACTGGAATGCAGGGCAAGGCTTTGATGTGGCTGGCTGCAAAGCCTACCCCCGCTGTTGCAGACACACTGCTGTGTGCTGGTGCTGAGTGATGCTGCCCACTGGGTGTGATAGGCCAGGAAATGCTCTGGAGAAGTGCTACCCTGGGTAGGCCTTCAGGGAAATGCCAGGGTGGGGTGAACAGTGTTAGCAAGGTTAATGGGCAGTGTCAGACCAGCCAGGTTAAAGGAAGGGGAAAAATGGTACCCACCAGCACCTGTGGCATGAACAAGTTCCAGCAGACCCCTGTACCCCCAGCACACACCCTAAAATTAGTGAATGAATCACCTTCATATATGACCTAGCTGCTTTTTAAACTG
>JAPYXV010005464.1:0-10513 GCA_028533065.1 Trachops cirrhosus | reverse complement strand
CTTCCCCCCACCCCCACTGACTCTGATGGTTGTGCTAGCCAGGATCCTGCTGGGAACACGCTTTTTCAATCATCTTCTCCTTCACCTTTATGAGGATATAAGGATTTTCAGCCTCCTTGTGTTTTGCCACCAAGCTGAGCATGTCCTTTACACAGAACAGAAGTTTCTCACCTTATGGTCAGCTGACACCATCTTTTCTCATCGCCTACTGCTACTATGAATGTATTTTTGTTTTCGTATTTATTCTGTCATCGCCATGAGCCCTGGCTTACACAACTGAGTGACGGCAACAGTAGCTGTTGGCTTCTCGACAGTGATTTCGTTTCAGAGCCTTGGGGACAATGTTCGAGAGTCGTTGCATTGAAACCGCACTAGACCTCCGGAATGAATGCCTGTGGCTTCACTGGGCTCTCAGCTGGTCAACGGGTCAGCAGAGCAGAATGAAATGAGCACCCGAACACCAGAGCTCTGTGTGGTAGAGAGCCAGACGCTTCCTGGTCGGGGTTTGGGTGGTGACAATGGCAGCTGAGCAGAAATAAAGGATGGGAACCGGGACCCGCCTGTCTGACCAAGCATCTGTCCATCCAGGTCTTGGAGGAGATAAGGGCAGGGGAGGCCGTCCCTGAAGTGGGCATATGCGTATTTCAGACTCCCACCAAGCTGTCTGTAGTCAAAGTCGGAAACCAGGAGAGGTCCCAGAGGGACCTGCACCTGAGCTCAGGGGAACCCAGCCCGCCCGGGCGTTTTCAGAGACAGTGCAGGGGGGCCCCATGTTTCCCCAAGCAGTGTGGTGCTGGAGAACACAGACTTGGGGGCACACTGCCCAGGTTCGAACCCCAGTTCCACTTACCAGCTGTCACTCCTTGGGCAAGTTGTTTATGCTCTCTGTGCCCCAGTTCCCTCAACTGCTGATACAAGGATGGAGTGGGCTCACAGTCCTGAAGCATTGGGGACAGTGGCTAGTGTGTGTAGCAGCTGTTAGAGAACATTCATCCAATAAAGGACCTACTGAGTGCCACGGCACTTCCTCACCTGGGTGTGGTGCGGGTGTGGGGGTGAGACTGGGAGCTGAAGGCTGTGCTTAAGGGTTCACATGAGGACTCCCTAGAGCTGATGTGGGGGCCTCCAGACCTCATCCTGTCACCCCAAACCCCCTCTGATCTTTGGGCAGAGTCTGAATCTTCAGCCCTGACACGGCCTTGTTCTGAGACCTGAACCTGGAGTCAGGCACAGGCCAGGCTGATTCCAGCCTCCAGATCTCTTGCTAAGTCCCAGCCAGTGCCTCCTGCGCCCCAGCCCCGGCCCGTGGTCTCCACCCAATGGAGGGCTGAGGTCAAAGGGGAAACATTCTCGCTGGGCATGGAAGGCCACTTCCCTCCCGAAACCTTGGTTCTCCGTACTTCCTTCACTCCCCCCCACCACCTGTGCCGAGTACAAACTGAGCCTACCACCACTTTCTACTTCCTTTGAAATCTCAGTTCTCTTATTTCAAAAACTCTTTTGCCTACATAATCATTTGTCAGCATTTCATCAGCCAGGGAGCCCCAGGAGCCCCAGGAGCCCCTACCAGGCCAGCTCCCCTCCCACAGTGGCTCTGTCTGGGGGAACATGGGGGGCTCTGTGGCTGCCATTTCCTGCCTCCTCCTCCTCCTCCTCATCATCATCATCATGCCATAGCCCTGGGGGCCAAGACTGAATAGTCCTCACATGAGTGAGTTTCCTCTCTTCCTTCCAACCTGGTCCCCCAGGGGAAAAAAGCAAGAGCCAGGCTGCTGGGCACAGCAGGGGGGGCCTCTGCTAAGAGACCTGGTGTTTTCTTGAACTGGCTCCACCCCCACCTTCCCCAGGACCAGACCTCGCCATCCTGCTTACCTCAAAAAGAGCCCCCCATTTGGGGGGCATTATCCCCAGAGATACTGAGGAGCAGTGCTTGGAGCCCCCCAAGGGCATAGTGTCCATTGGGGGGCTGAGCTCGGGGACCAGCCTGTGTCCAGGGCCAGTGGGGCAATGCTCAAGTATGGCCTTTGGGGAATGCGACTGGGGTGAGGGGTCACCCCCAATCACGTTTTTCCAGCCTATTGCTTTGCATGAGCTGCTTTTTCAGACAACCAATGTGTTCCTCACCCTTCAACTTGACCTCGTTTTCTTTTCAGAGACTGGGGGGAAACACAGAAGGCTCTTGAAATAAAGGTACTCTAAAGTTAGTGGGAATCTGGACAGCTTGATTTGCCTCTGTGAAAGGTGTTCATCAGCTCAGGGGTGCCCAGTGGAAGTGGTCTCGGGACAGGGGACCCCGATTCCATCCTTAGAGAGCAAGGGTGTGGCCTGCAGAGGTGCTGGGTGACAGGACCAAGCCCTTCTCTCTACACCCAAGTATCCCACTGCCCTCAGTGACCCCTGAGGTCATCACGATGTACACTCACATTCCTGTCTGGGTTGGTCAGGTGACATGGACACCCCAAGTCACTCCATCCCATAAACACAGCAGGTTTGAAATGCCCTTGGTCTGCAATGCCCTTCCCGCTGTGTCCCTGGTTCCAGCTCGGCATGGCTTTGCTGTCACCCACTTGTGACTCCTGTACGGGGCCATGAAGTTCCAGAATCAGAAAATAGTGGAAATATCACCTAATCCAGTGATTTGAAAAAAACACACTTTTCAGCCATGAAACCTTTTCTTCTAGTAAAATGTTACACAGAGACCAAAAATGTGAAGCAGAGAAAACGGTTGAGTCAGGTCCTGTAGTCAAGACTCCACTGGCGAAGGTATCGGTCCCTCCAAGAGAGTCAGTCCCTGATGCCCCCTGAGCCCTGGGAAGCTCCCTGCAAAACTCCAGTCCCGCAGCCTCGCTGACCAGTGAGGACACTGGGAGGGAAATAACGGGGCACTGGGCACAAAGGCTGAAAACGGGACGTGTGTTAAAGTCCGGGCGTCCTTCCCTCCTGGTCGATGGGGCGCTGTGAGGGGCTGGGTCTGCATTCCCAAAAGGCACCAGTCCAAAACCTTAGTGGGATTTCTTCCAAATACTCTTGGCACTACCAGGAGGGACTCCTTCCTGGCATTTCTTAGAGAATTAGATGGTTTCCCAAATCCCAAGTCTCAAGAAAATTTGTTGAGAAACTGGGAAAATGGACAGTTACAATTCTTCTGGAGGAACTGAAGTTTAACAATCATCATAGCGATGATACTTATTTAAAAGAACCCAATGACATTGGGAGCAAGAGCCAGAAAGATTTGAACATGGAGGTCAAAGTTAAGATCAGCATTTTGGGGGAATCAGGGCGGGAGGACATAGGAAAGAAGAGGTCACAGTCCATCCGACTGAAGCCTTTGCCATGTTCATGGCCTCATCTGGTGCTGAATAAATGTTAGTGAGTTTCTCTATATAGCCTGTTTTATACAAATCATATTGATGTTTCCAAAAATACATTTTGGAAGTAAAGTAAGTCTTTAAATTGGCAATTTCGACTTGCTAGGCGATGTGAATCTGATGTTATTGGAACAATAATATTCACAGACACTGCCCAGTCTTTGAGTTATTGCTACAGGGTATAGCTCTTTACCAATGACCTAACAGAAGAAACACTAAGTGAAAAGATAAATGTCATGGACCACTGGGAGACGAAACGAGAAACATTCGCTAATTTGTATACAAAATCTACACAAGTAAAAACTACATTAATTGGAACAGACACCAAAGTGAGAACAAGCACACAATACATGTCCATCGTTACAAAACAAAATGAGGCCTTCCGGCCAAGATGGAGGCATAGGTGGACACACACCGTGTCTCCTCTCACGACCAAGATGGGGACAACAACAAATTAGAAACAAAATAACAACCAGAACTGGCAGAAAATTGATCTGAATGGAAGTCTGGCACCCAAGGAGTTGAATTGGACATGTTCATCCAGACCGGTAGGAGGGGCAGAGTCGGGCAGCCAGTCGAGGGTGGTGGAGCAGAGAGCAGAGAGTTTTGGGACCAGACGCTTGTAAGGCAACTTGGATGCGCAAGGCAACCAGTGTGGCGCGTGTGACCACAGCAGGCAGACCCAGAGCACATAAGCGGTGGCTGGCTGGGCCCTAGCCCGGGTGGTGGTGACCAGCAGACCCGGATAGTCAGGGATTGTGAAGCAAGGCACTGCGCGCAACTCAGGGTCCCAGTGCCAGGACACAGAGCCTTGAGGCACTGATTGAAAAGGAAGGTCCCACGGGGTGCACAAGCCCACCCACATGGAAAATGGAACCAGAGGGTCCCAGTTTGCTCTGGGAAAGCGGCTAAAGGGACAGAGGCCCGACAGAGAGCAGAGCAAGCGCCATTGTCCCTTCTCAGATCCCACCCCCACATACAGTGTCACAACCAAGCCACTGGGGTGCCCCGCCCTGGTGAACACCTAAGGCTCCTCCCCTCACACGCAACAAGCTCAACAAGACAAAAAAGAAAAAAGCAAACAGATGGCTCAAACAGACCAATTGAAAGCCCCTGAACTCATCCTATTAAGTGACCAAGAGATAGCCAACCTATCAGTTGCACAGTTCAAAGCACTGGTGATCAGGAGCTCACAGAATTGGTTGATTTTGGTCACAAACTAGTTGAAAAAATGAATGCTACAGTAAGTGAAATGAAGAAAAATGCACAGGGAACCAATAGTGATGGAATGAAAGATGGGTCTCACATCAATGGAGTGAACCAGAAGGAAGAAAAAAATATGCAACCAGAGAAGAATGAAGAAATAAGAATTTTAAAAAATGAGGAGAAGATTAGGAACCTCAAGACAACTTTAAATGTTCCAACATCCGAACAATAGGGGTTCCAGAAGGAGAAGAGGGAAAATAACAAGTGGAAAAGATATTTGAACAAATAATAAAGGAGAACTTCCCCAATCTGGCCAAGGAAATAGACTTCCAGCAAGACCAGGAAGCTCACAGAGTCCCAAAGAAGTTGGACCCAAGGAGGAACACACCAAGACACATCATAATTACATTAGCCAAAGTAAAAATGAAAGAGAGAATCCAAGAAGCAGCAAGAGATAAGGGGGCAGTAACCTACAAAGGAGTTCCCATCAGACTGTCAGCTGATTTCTCAAAAGGGACCTTACAGGCAAGAAGGGGCTGGAAAGAAGTATTCCAAGTCATGAAAGATAAAGACCTGCATCCCAGATGGCTCCATCCAGCAAAGCTTTCATTTAGAATGGAAGGGCAGATCAAGTGCTTCTCAGATAAGGTCAAGTTAAAGGAGTTCATTGTCACCAAGCCCTTATTTTATGAAATGTTAAAGGGATTTATCTAAGAAAAAGAAGATAAAAAACATGTATAGTAAAATGACAGCAAACTCACAATTATTAATGACCACACCTAAAACAAAAACAAAAACAATCTAAGCAAACAACGAGAACAGAAACACAGAAATGGAGATCACATGGAGAGTTAGCAACAAGGGAGTGGGAGGAGGAGAGAGGGGGAAAAGGTACAGAGAATAAGTAGCATAGATGGTAGGTAGAAAATAGACAGGGGGAGGGCAAGAATAGTAGGGGAAATGTAGAAGTTAAAGAACTTATGACACATGGACATGAACTAAAGAGGGGAATGTGGGTGGGAGAGGGTGTGCACAGTGGAGGGGAATGAAGGGGGGGTAATGGGACAACTGTAAAGCATAATCAATAAAATATATTAATTAATTAAAAAAAACAAAACAAAATGAGCTTAGCACTGGCCCCAAGGCTCAGTTGGTTGGACAGCCGTCCCACACCTCAAAAGGCTGCGTGGTTTTTCCCCAACTGGGACACGTAATGCAGGCAATCGATTGAATTCTCTGTCTCACATCAATGTCTCTCTCTCTCTCCAAGTCAATAAACATATAATCAATTGAAATTTTAAACATTAAATAAATAAAACATGGTCACTCTTGTCCAGCATAAACAAAAATCAACTAGGTATTCCCTCCACAACAAAGATTCATTTGGGTAAAAGTAAGCATCCCAACCTGGTGCTTACAGATACAACATTAACAACAGAGAGCAAGAAGAAGAAGGCAGCTGCTTTACAAGGGGAAGAAGAAGTTACCCAGAGCTCTCTGCTACACCTGCATTTCATCCTAGGGCTCTTCCCCGACCATCACAGGATGAAAGAGCTCCTGCCACAGGGTCCCCCGACCCCTGACTTGGCTAAGACCTCTGACTGAAACTTTGAGACTTCCGCCTGTATCTATTGGGCAGCCAAGATAACCCCAAGTTATCACTGCCCTCAGCTTCCTGCTGCATACAAGGAATTGTTCTGATCTTAGAAATATCATGTTGCCAACTGTATAGCCAAAGGGCATTCTGTTGACGTCTGCCCTGTGACTTCCTGTTTCTCCTCTTCTCATAAACACCAGGGCAGGGCTGGGGTCCCAGGGAGTCAGGAGCAGAGAGCCCGGGAGCACTCAGGCCAGCTCTGCCCGCACACCTGGAAGATGAAGATCTCCACTGCCCTCCCCTTCCTCATCCTAGCTGCTGCCTTCGGACCTCCCGCCCATGCATCTCTGAGGAATCGATTCCCAGACCCCGGTGAGTCAGTGAGCCTCACACTGGTGCCCAATGGGGTGGTAACCTGAGTCCAGGGAGGGCACACGGAGGGCCGTGGAGGTGAATTTGGCACTTGCTTAAAAGCAGCAGCACTAGGGTATGGACCATCCCTGTGGCCTGTGGTCCCTGGGAGAAGTGGGCACAGACCACTTGGGAAACAATTCTCTTCCTTTCTCAAGGCCAGAATTATCTGACACCTTATCTTTCTTAACTGATATGGGACCATTATGACCTTGAGGAATGGAGTTGTAGCAAAAGGTGAATGTGGGAAAAGAAGCCCAGTTTTGTCCAATGTTGAACTAGTGTATCCCATGCAGTGCAAAACTATCAACTAGAAGAGGAGATGGGATACCCTGGGCTAGTGACTCACCCAAGTCCACCTAACCATTCTACTGATTTACTAACAAATGAAAATCTAACTTTGCCTTGTATAATCTGCCTTGTACAACCAGAAACTACTCTAATTTTCTTATAGATATTCATACACTGAATCCTCCTAACAACCCTGTGGAATAGACTGCCAGCAAGTACCATGGTTCTGAGTATTATACTTTTCTTAAGATTTGATTTACTTTTAGAAAGAGAGGAAGGGAAGGAGAAAGACAGGGTGAGAAACATCACGTGTGGTAGCCTGTCATATGCCCTACTGAGGATTGGCCTGCAACCCAGCGTGTGCCCTGGCTGGGAATTGAACTAGAGACCCTTTGGGTCCCAGGCCCATGCTCAATGCACTGAGCTACACCAGCCAGGGTGGTTTTCCATATTATTATTAGTCTCATTTTACACATGAGAAACTGAGGTACAGAGGACTTAGATAACTTGTTCAGATCCTACAGCCAGTGAGTGGAGGAGTTAGGAGATGATCTAGCTAAAAAGCTGTTATTCAAAGAAAAAAGAAGTCCATTTAAGACTTTAGTTGCCAGCCCCTCACGCACCATATCAAGCACACTGGAGGGTGCACACGTGCCTCATTAAACACGACTCACATGTAACTGCATCAGAAACGAGCCAACAGTTCCGTGCGTTTGCCTAACGAGCACAATGCAGGCCTCCAACCCCTTGCCCAGAACACTGGGCATGGTGCACTTTCCAATGCAGAGTCTTTCAGGTTGAAAAAGGGGATACAGTATCACAGGCAACTCCATTTGTGGGTACACACCCAAAAGAACTGGAAGCAGGTACCTAGGAGATGCCTGCACGCCCATGCTAACAGCCGCATCATTCCTAACACACCACGGGGGGGAGCACACCAAGGATCCATCCACAAATGAATGGATTCAAAGTGCGGAGTATGTTGCACACACAGTAGAATATTATTCAGCCAAAAAGGACAGAAATTAAACACCTGATACAACATAGAGGAACAGTGAGCACAGGCCTGTGCCCGATGCTATGATGAGTAGGATGAGCTAGTAACCAAGGGTGAACACCATCGGATTCCACTGACAGGAGGCACTTAAAGCAGCCGAGTTACAGAGACAGAAAGTAGAATGGTGGTGCCCAGGGACTGGGGGACGGGGGAGTGGGGATCACTGTCTACTTGGATCAGAGGTGCAGTTTTACAGGATGAGTAAAGCCCCGTGGACAGTCTGTGGTTAGAGTTGTACAAGACGGGAATGTACTTAATGCTCCTAAACTGTGCAGTGGGAAATGGTTAGCATTTGACCACTCTGGTCCACAGTACACAGCTTCTGTTCTTCCTCTGAGCCTGAAGGAATCGTGCCTGTTCTTATGGCTTTGCTGGCATTTCCGCCTTGTCCTATCTGATCACTGGGCCCTTCAGAGTCCCCGCCAGGTCTCCTTGCCATTCATTCCCCTGATAACTACGGGGGGTGATGAAAGGATGTTCACAGTTGTGAGCACGGGAAACACAGAGTGTATTCTCATATTGTTATTTCTTAATTATTGTACTATTTTCCACAAAAACTCCCGTAATCCCACGTCTGCCCTACCTTGCATGTTCTTAGTGCATCTAGGTCCCTGTAGGTCACTGAGTCAGAGCTCCCGGACAGAAAAGAAAGGTCAAAATTGTACATTTTATATTATGTATATTTTAAAATGCGTTCCAAAAAATAAAAGTATTTCTAAAGGTTAATATATAACTGGACATTTCTAACAGTCCTAGCAGACTCTGGGAAGCATACTTGAATCAAACAGTAACATTTCTGCAGGAAACACAAGAAGTATTTATACTGATGGGAGAAAGACTATAAATAGCCTCACATCACTTTGGGTGACATTGTGCCACCAAATCACTTAACAAAACATCTTTCTGTCTCCAGAGCCCCGTGGGTTCCACAAATGCACAGAAAGCATGTTGTGGACTATGTGGCTATGTGGTGTGGCTGTGAGACTCATTTATCCAGGTGGCATTAGTGATTTGCTTTTTGTATTTAAAGTCAATTAAAAAAAGGAAGTTAATAGAATGTTTTCATGGCTCAAACATTTTCAGATGTTTCCTCAAATATCTCAGGACACCAAAGACACACCTGGCTGGGAGGAAGGCCCAGAATCCAGACGGGCGCCCAGTGTCCAGCAGCAATGCAGCCCCATCCAGGGGCCGGGCTGGGGCGACACAGGCAGAGATGCCCACACAGCGCTGCCTCCCAGGGATTGCTCTTCCCTCCTGGTCTCTTTCTCTCAATAGAACTCTAGTTGGCCATATGAGATGAGGATAGACCAAGGAGGTAAATGTTTCACTGTAGCATCTATATAAAGATAGCTGGTGGGTACAGATCTGCTCAGTGGCTGCAGCCCTCCTCCTTTACAGGACTTGGGGAAAGGGGGAGGGGGCATCTCCAAGGGAAACCAGGGTGCACTGTGGGTCCCTCCCCATACATGAGCTCTCCCACCTGGCTGTCCTGCAGTCTGCTGACCTTGGAGAGAATGCGCTCTCTGACGCCTCCTGCAGCATCAGACCTTCCACTTCTGGGAGAAGTGGTCCTGGCCCTGCCTGGGTGCACAGCTCAACCCTGGGCGGGGGAGCAAGGAGATGCCAGCAGGTGCTGCAGAAGAGGAGATCACCCCTTTATAGTTCTTCCCCTTCACACCCTCCCCTGTACTCTGGATAAATGGGGAAAGGATGTAGTTTCCTCAGAAAGGGGCTCCGGCCTTACATGGACCTTTCTCCTGCAACAGAGGCGGAAAGCTTCCATGACTGCTGCTTGTACTACAACAGAGGAAAACTCCCATGCGAAATGATGACAGATTATTTTCCAGAACCCAGTAGGTGTCCCGTGCCTTCTGTCATGTAAGTTTCAACTTAATCAGCCATGTTTTGCGGTGGTGATCTCATGATAGAGGATGGTCAGGAAAAGTCTAACCTTTGGATCCTTCAAATTCACAGAATGCTTGTGTCCTCATTAGGATCCCGTAGAGCATCGGATACCACATGTTCCCAATGAAGAGGGGGGCTAGGGAAGGGAGGGGAGAGCAGAAGAAAGGCTGCCCCAGGAAGCCCCCCTGAGTCACTGAGGGGGTGTCAGAGGCAGGGTCTCCTAGAGGAGACCCCCTGAGACCCTGCAGCAGAGAAAGGAGCAATAAGATGTGTTGAGTGGGGAAGCCCAGGGGCCAGGAAGATGGGGCTCCCCATCCTTACATTCAGAACCCTCCTCACTGTATAATTCTTCTCCCCAGCTTCAAAACCAAAGAGGGGAATGGGTTCTGTGCCGATCCCAACAGTGAGACAGTTAAGCATTGTATGAAAGTCCTGGATTCAGTCAACAAACAGGAAAAAGTGTCGGTTGAGAAGAAGCTACAATAGATGCCACACACCCACCTCCATTCTCTCACTTTCTGGGAGCTTCTTCCCCTGAATTCTTTTGTCAAAAGCAACAATTATGTTCTGTTCTGGTTGTAAAAACTGTGCACAGATTAAAATTATCCAATTTGACTGTACTGGAACTGGAAGAGGAATAAAAAATGGAGGAATTGCTGAATTTTGGATTTGTGG
>JAPYXV010005463.1:0-10513 GCA_028533065.1 Trachops cirrhosus | reverse complement strand
CTACATCCCAGATTGCTCTATCCAGCAAAGCTTTCATTTAGAATGGAAGGGCAGATCAAGTGCTTCTCAGATAAGGTCAAGTTGAAGGAGTTCATCATCACCAAGCCCTTATTTTATGAAATGTTAAAGGGACTTATCTAAGAAAAAGAAGATAAAAAATATGTATAGTAAAATGACAGCAAACTCACATATTAACAACCACACCTGAAACAAAAACAAGAAGAAACTAAGTAAACAACTAGAACAGGAACAGAACCACAGAAATGGAGATCACAAGGAAGTTTAGCAACAGGGGAGTGGGAGCAGGAGAGAGGGGAAAGGTACAGAGAATAAGTAGCATAGATGGTAGATAGAAAATAGACAGGGGGAGAGTAAGAATAATATGGGAAATGTGGAAGTTAAGAACTTATAAGTATGACACATGGACATGAACTAAAGGGGGGAATGTGGGTGGGAGAGGGTGTGCAAGGTGGAGGGGAGTGAAGGGGGAAATGGGACAACTGTAATAGCATAATTAATAAAATATATTAAAAACAACATAATTAAAGAAGAAAAACAACATAAAAAAAGAAAAAAACAACATAAAAAAGAAGAAAGAATGCAATCAAATGCATTTCCCCTGCTTTCAGAAGAATGGAGATGAGCTTTTTTTAAAAAATTATATTCAGAAAAGCTCACATTAGCTTTGGCATAAGAGATTAATTTGATTGATTGACCTCTGATTTCTAACACTTCGTTTAATCATAAACCCTATAAAGTAGTTTGTAAGGTTTCTATGAGACTTAGATAAGTTAAGTGCTTAGCTAATGTCATGTAAATAATAAAAAAAGAGGCAGAACTCAAACTCAGGTCATCTTCATATGAAATTATATTAGTCTTTAATTTGAGGAGAGCACTTTGGATAAACTCTTATTTCTTATAGTTACTCTTCCTGGAACATGAGTGCCTTGAACCTAGATTCCTAGTCACAAAACACTTTCTTCCTCTAGGCTTTCGACTGTTGCTTGTGGTGACAGAGAAATTGTACTTGGATGTGCACCATTCTGCATACAAATAACACATGTTGAGGAAACAGCCTCCAAATTTTGGAAAATATCCTTTTGAAAAATATTCTAGGTATGTGGATTTATTTTTTGCATTATAGATACACTTCAAACAGAATCTATATCCATCCTGTGGTCTTTCATAAGACTATTGCAGGTGTTGCAGTGTCTCCAATATGCAGGAATCTCTTGTCCTGAGTTCTCTCAATAAGAATTCAGCCTAAGGCATCACTTTCATGTGAGTTATGAAGATTACTTGACATCACATAATTTGAGCTGCTATGCCAGTTCTTAGATGTCATTCTTTCTCAAGGTGACTCTTTCTCTTGAAGAATCAGTATTCCTCATCCTTGATTCTGCCCTTAGAACATTGAGGTAAGCCTTCACAGAGCCAGCACAATTTTAAATGGTGTTTGGATTATCAAGGGTATTTCTCATGTTCTAGAAGAGCAGAGAATACAAGTCTATGAGTTCTCATCTTTCAACTTCATTGATGGCAGGAGGAAAGCCAACAGTACCATGCTTGGTCAGGAATATCCTTGTTGATGGCCCAAGAAAGTTCAAGTCCAGCCAGTTTCCTTAAAGAATTAATCTTTGATTTTAATGTCTTTAGTATCTTACTTCTGAAAACATAGATTGTTCCAATATCAGGACTTTATGCAGTTTTACAAACTTCTGTCTTAGTGGGAAAAGTATCATTAAGACAAAGGGTTTGACCATAATAAAAGGAATTTAGGGAATTTGGAAGAATTAAAACTTTTCACTGTAAGTCATGGAAATAATGAAAATGGAGTAAAAAGTCATGAAGCAACCACTATAAGACACAGTATGAAGATTACTCAAAAATTTAAAAATAGACCTACCATATGATGTAACATTTGTACTTTTGGGTATTTTTTCAAAGGAAACAAAAGCACTACCTCAAAAGATTCATTGCAGCGTATTTACAATAGGTAAGACATGGGAGCTCCCTAAATCTATTAATGGATGAATGGACAAAGAAAATATGATATACATATATCATATATAGTAGAATATATATAGTAGAATATTATGGTAACCAAGCTAACTCAGGCTTGTGCACATGGCACCTTGAAACATGATCCAACAATTAGTGTTGAGGGAATCAGGTTTTTACTTACAGGCTTCCAACCTCGGGGTTGGGGGTGGCGAAAGCACTCCTGCTCTGAGCGCTGTTCTCCCACGAGACCCAGGGCTACCCCTTGCTCCCCACCAGGCTATAAGCCAAAAGGATGCCCAGAAGTTCCCCATATCCTTATCTGTTTGTAAGCTGGCTGCACAAACAGCTCTCCAACCCCTCTGGAAGGCACGCTCATGGGTTTCAGAATCACCATCCTCTCACAGCAGCTCCCTCTTTCAGGATCTGGGGTACATTGTCCTCAACCTTCATGTAGTAGTCTAAGAAAACATGTTCTGTGTTATACTATATCATAGTGAAGTCCAAGGAGGCACATATCCCAAGAGAGTGGCCTCTTCATATGTCCTTCAGAGAAGCAGAAGTCAACGTTCCCCAGTGACAGTTCACCATTCCAGGCATCTCCCACAAATCTGTGCTTGGTTAGGCAGGTTCCCATAATCCCAGCTCCATCACCTCTTCGGGTCCCCACACAGCTCCAGCAGCTTTCTCCTTACACACCAGCCCTCCTGGTCGAATTATGACTACAATCTGCATACCTGCTGGCTGTTTCCTCTCTTAGATGTCACGGCTGGATCCATGGTTCTTTCCTCATGGCTGCCTGCTTAGAGGAGCAGATGTAGTTTTTTCTCACTTTAGACAGCATGGCTGAAATTTCTCTTGGCTCCCTCTCTGCCCGCCCTTATTTTAAATGCTGACTCAGAACTTCCTATGTAACCTCATATTCAGCCCTTCTGACGATGGGCTACTTTGCCAGTTCCCCCATATCATTTACCTTCTTTCAGCTGCCATCTTTACTCAGAGCAAGAGTACCTCGTGACATGGGAGCCTTCACCTCCCTGCCTCTCATGCAGGGGGAGTATAATTTCCCCTGGCTATGTCATGAGTCACTCTGTGGTCAGAAAATCACATAGACCTTTAGCCCAGGGGTGGGGGGTGGTTCCAGTATCACTAGCTATCAGCTAGCTATCAACTTGCCATTGTAATGAAAAGTATGTTAACTGCCACATCCTCCCCTTTCCCCATTCCCCAACCACCGACTGTGGAGAATATGCTTTGCTATTTTTGGAGAACCCTCTGCTCTATCCTCTGTTACATTATTCAGACATAAGAAGAAAGAAATCCTGACATTTGCAGCAACATGGATGGAACTTGAGGGCATTAGGCTAAGTGAAATAAGTCAGACAGAGAAAGACAAATGCTGTATACCTCACTTATATGTGGAATCTAAAACCAAATAAACAAACAAACAAACACAAAGAAGTCCACCAAGCTCGTGGATACAGAAAACAGATTGGTGGTTGTCAGGGGCCAGGGGTGAAGACTGGGTGATATGGGTGAACGTGGTCAAAGGCTACAAACTTCCAGTTATAAGATAGTCCTGGGGGTGTAATGTACAGCATGGTGACTATAGTTAATAGTATCTCGTATATTTGAAATTTGCTAAGAAAGCAAATCTTAAAAGTACTCATCACAAGAAAAAAATGTATAACTATGTGTGGTGATAGATGTTACCTAGACTTATTCTGGTGATCATTTTTCAGTACGGTATATACAAATCATTGTGTTGTACACTTGAAAATAATATACTGTTATATGTCAAGTATATCACAATTTTAAAAATCTAACAAGTAAACTGCAAAATCAAAAAATTCATAGAATAGTATTGTGAGGACTTTGCTAGCTTGTTTGGAGGGGGGGCAAACTTTTTGTTTGAAAGAAAGCATTTAAAGACATATGGGTGCTTGACAGTATTAGGCCCATGATTTCTAGTTCTAACTAAGCTCTCACACAGTTAAAGTTGGAGACATTGGCAGGCAGTCAGATTCTAAAACAAAATTTGGGTAACTAATGATAGCTTCTGTTTGTATTGCAGATGACTAGCAACACTAACCAACGGCAGACATGTAAGTTTATGCTAGAATGCATCTTTGCCTTTGGGATGAATCCTTTTTCTATGTAGATTAAAAGCATTCAGTCTCTCATGGACACAGACAACAATATGGAGAAGAGGGGGAGCAGCGTGGGGGCTGGGTGAAGGGGGTAAAGTTGAAGGGAATGGGGGACATCTGTAATAGTGTCAACAATAATTTTAAAAAAGCTTTCAGTCTCAGAGGTTAAAGTATTATTACCTTGAGGTATTTAGGATAATTTACTGATGTATGTGCAATTTCTGATAAAGAACTTTAAAATAAATTTTAAATTTTAGAACAGTTTTAGATTTAGAGAATTAGTGTGAAGATAGCATGCAGAGCTCTTATATACCCCATACTCAGTTTCCTCTGTTACTGATATCTTCAGTACATGGGTCACAATTAATAAAACAATATTGACACCTTATTATTAACTAATGTATGTATTTTATTCAGATTTTCTCAATGAATGTCTAATATTCTTGTCCTGTTGCAGGATCCTATCAAGGAAACCACATTACAATCAGTTGTCATGTCTCAAGTTCTTGGCTGTAAGTGTCCCAGGCTTTCCTTGATTTTGCTGATTTGACTGTTTTGAGGAGTACTGGTCAAATATTTTGTAGCCTGTTCCTCAATTGGGATTTTACTGATTTTTTTCCTCATGATTCAACTGAGCAATGTGTTTGGGGGAGGAAGAGCATAGGAGTAAAGTGACATTCTCATCACATTATATCAAAGGTACCTACTCTCAGTGTAGCTTATCACTGTTGTTGTCTTTGTTGTTGTTGTTGCTGTAAGTCTTGATCATCCGGATGGGGTGGTGTGTATCAGGTTTCCTTGCTGTAGAATTACTATTTTTTAAACTCTACTTCCATACTGTACATTTTGGAAGAAAGTCAATATGCACAGCTTAGACTCAACAGGTGGAGAGTTATGGTCCATCTTCTTAAAGATAAGTATCTGCATAAATTATTTAAAATTTTTCTGGATGGGAAATTTTTAATTCCCCCCATTTACTTATTTATGCAATCATTTATTTACATCAGAATGGATTTGTGCATATTTATTTTATACATTGGGTTACTATCCAATACTGCCTTATTTATTTTGTTGCTCAACTTTTTCCAGCTTTGGCTATTGGTAGCTCTTTCAGTTAACTCTTGCATTCCTTTGTGGGTGTTGTTTTTCTTTTGTTTTGAGCACTTGCTTACTTTCTGATCCTATAAAATCCTCCGGCTCATCTTATCTATTTCTTGCCTCAATCTTAGAATCAACCATATCTCTAAGGAGCCTTGGTTACTTTTATTGGAAAATGATATTTAAAAGGAAGTCTGGTGCTAAGTGTGTTATTGGAGTATCATTGCTTTCAGTGTCTCAGGGTAGCACAGGTAACCAGATTCCTGTGATTGTGAACAATGAGTTGAACTTAACACACAGAGGGTTTATAGCAGACAGAGAGCAGATTTATTAAGTGATTGTACACTCCACAGAACATGGGAGAGGGTCAACTGCAGCAGAGATTTGCCCTCATTGGCAGACAGATGCTATTCTTATAGGGTGGATATTTCCTGGCTAGTTTTGGTGGGCTTTTATTGTGCATGTACAAGTGCACATGTGGTCTCCCATGATTTTCCTTGGGTACCCATTGGGAGAGATGGGTCCCCAAATGCTAATTTGTTATAATGCTATTATAATGAAGCAGGGGTCGTGTAGCCTGTTCTGTGCAGGTGCAGTCATGATTCACTGTGATCCAGCACTTTTCTAGAAAGCCAGGACAACTGGTCTTACAACAGGGCCTCTGTCCTATATCGATGTTCCTTGTGCTAGTCCTGGGGCTCCTCTGGAATTTTCTCACTTCTAACTATTTCTCACTTCTCCTGCCTCACTAGGGCTTCTCAGCTGACAGAGCAGAGATATATATGTGAACACTGCCCCATATATATGCACACATCTATATTTCTATATGTATCTATCTGTGTCTATATTTGAAAAATTGTGAGTTCATACTGATGTCTCCAACACTAATCATTTCCATTGGGTCATTCCAACTCTTCCCCTGGTTTATCTACACAACCTCTAACCATCCAGTATAAATGTACTTAATTGTTTAGTTTCTGTTTACATGTATAGTGTATCAGAATTTTTAACCTGTACCCCTGTGAGGGACAACTTTGTCAACTAAAGTACAATGATTATGTATAGTTCTTTTTGCCTTTTGGCTTGCAGACTCCACTCATTTCCAAAGTTACTTTAGTCAGTACCTTGTCTTCCTACCCTCTTCAATGAAATTTTATACATGCCTAATACACTTACTTTTTGTTACACTGTGCATTCCATTTGGGATCCCTCTAGTTCTAAATGTTTTTTTAAAATTTGCATACTTGCAAGGTTTGCATACTTCGTGCTGTAAAGTTCCATGGGGTTGATATATATTTAATGTCATGTATTCACCATTATGGTATCATACGGAATAGCTTTACCACACTAAAAAAACCTCTCTGTGCTCTACCTATTTAACTCTTACTGCATACCCATCCCAAACCTTGGCAACCAATGAGCTATATACTATCTCTATAGTTGTCTCTGTAGTTTTGTCTTTTCCAGAACGTAATACAATTTGGATAATATAGTATGTAGCTTTTCCAAACTGCCTTCTTTCATGTAAGATTCATCCATATCTTATGGTTTATTAGCCCATTTCTTTTTAATTACTAAATAGTATTCTGTGGTATGCATTGTTTGTTTATCTGTTCACCTATTAAAGGATATCTTGATTGCTTCCAGTTTTGGGATATTATAAAAAAGTTAATATTTGTATGTAGGTGTTTGTGTGGACATAAATTTTCAAAAATATCTGTAGCTATAGATGCCAGAGGCTTCCAATTCCTCTAGTGTTCTTGGTTTTGTATCCTCTCTTGACCTTTGACTTTCCCAAGTTGCTCTCTTTAGGGAGACCCTGTGTCTTGCAGTTTTTTCATTTATTATCCATTGCTATTATAGTGGAGACTTGCTGGAGTGATAGTAAGGTATGGGGAAGGGGAGTGGCCTACACTCTTTTAATTCAATCTCAGTCTTTTATTGGATTTATATCTCTGGCCTGTGAACTTCACAACTGTTTCTTCTTTTTTTAAAAAAAAAAAGATTTTAGACAGAGGGGAAGGGAGGGAGAAAGAGAAGAAGAGAAACTTCAATGTGGTTATCTCTTGCACACCCCCCAATGGGGACCTGGCCCACAACCCAGGTATGTGCCCTGACTGGGAATCAAACCATTGACCTTTTGGTTCACAGGCTGGCACTCAATCCACTGAGCCACACCAGCCAGGGCACAACTACTTCTTCTTATATAGCCTTTCCCTCCATTTAGGTGAGACAGGAAGACAGGGAGGGCTGGAGTGGGATGACTGCCCTTTCCTCATGACTCTGGAACAAGACTCTGTGCAGTTTGTTTCCCCTGGAGAGTAGGCCTTTGTTGTGGAGATGGCTTTGGGTATACTTCACAATAACTATTCTTCCCCTACCCTGTCCAGAGCCACAAGGGCATCTTCCTCAGATTTCACCTTGAAAACTTGGTGGGTTTGGGCCATCCCCCTCCAGGACTGTGATTTCCATTCTCTTGCTAGTCTGCACTCAGTCTTCAGCAATTCATCAAAATTCCTCTCCTACCAATTTATAGCTCTAGCAGCTTCTGCTCCTGGTAGGTAAAGCTCAGCTGTAAGTCTCTGGATTTACCTGTTTCTCCAGATTTCAGAGTGGCAGTTTGCCCTGCAAAAAGTTTTCTGATGGATCCAAGAAAGTAATTGATTTTTGTTTTGTCCAGATTTTTCATGTTGTATGGATGGGAGTGGTGATGTGTAAAATCTTTACATGTCAAAGCTGAACTGGTGACCTTTTATTTAATCTTTGTAAGATGTAGAAATATAAGATACAGTACATAAGTAGTGGACAATTAGATTCCAGATCATCTTGTTGAGGAGCAGGGGAGAATTCTACCCTTCTTAATTCTTCTGGCCTGATTAGTTATAAAATAATAAAATTGACACAAGACTAGATTAATAGAAAAAAACAAATACATGTACATGGGAGAATCACAATATGATGCTCAGATCATAAAATGAGGCTCAAAGGAGTGATCAAATTAGGCACCTTTTTATACATTTTAGATGAAGAAACAATAAATTTGTGAGAAATTGACAGGACAAAAAGAGTGTTAGAAAAGAATCTAAGCAGGTGTGGGTATTCATTACTGAGGAATTCAAACAAAATTTAGGTTTTGGCTATAAATTATTAATAGTGTTATAAAGTTTATATACACTTTTCAATTCTGGATTTTTAACTTGTGATGAAATTGTCTCTCAGTCCTTCAGGAAAGGGAAGAGCACCTATCACGAAGATTTACTTATGCTTTTAGGGAGACAGAGGTGAATCAGAGAGCTCTTCCTGCTCTTGCTGCTTCACAGGTGAGTTTAGTTTAAAAGAATTAAAATGCCATTGTGGGATATCTGGGGCAGCCCTGTGTGCCAACAATCTCAAATAACCAAAACTCAGTCTCATATTAAAATAATAGTATTGCCCTGAGTTGAAGATAAACTATTATTTATGAAGACCCTAATTTAAAAAAATTATTTATTGGCAACTTTTTATACGAGCCCTGACTGGGACTGAACCTGCAACCTTGGCGTATCATAATGATTCTCCAACCAACTGAACTACATGGGCAGGGCCATAAAGACCCTAATTCTTCCTAGAACAAGAAAGTTGGAGTGATAGATAGAGTGAAATTATGAGTATTTTGCAGTGTTGCAAACTGGGATGCAATACCATTGCTGTCATTTATTTATTAGCTCAGTGACCCTAGGCATGTAATTCCATTTTCCTTAGCTTCAGTTTTCTCTTCTGGAAAATAGGTTGTATAAAGTGTACAGATAATGTATGTAATGAATCTAGCAATGCATAGCAATTACTAGATGCTGAGTAAATGTTAGCAATCATTTTTATTATTGAAAAAAAACATGATGGGAGAAAGATTTCAAAAGTATTCCAGAGAATTTGAAGAGGACTAATTGTAAATTATGTCCTAAAAGCTCAATGTTATAAGGCAGATAAACTAACCAGTAAACCAACTCCATGGTGGAAATAAAAACCCAGGCCAAATTTGTTTTAACCCCAAGGGAAAGATATCATGTGATCCTAGGCTGCCGCCTGCTGGCCTGTGATGAACTACAAAGAACTATCTGCAAGTTCTGATTCCTTAGTAAGTCAAAGTAGTGGTAGAAGTTTAGTTTATCTCAGACAAATTAGGGTATGAGTTCCAAAGGTTTTTAGTCGTAGACTTCTTTATCAGAATCCTTATGTGTGAGAGTCGCAGTGGTTTTATTAATAACATTAGTGAGTGGAATTGGTTTTGTTAGGCTTAGTATTTACTATGTATGGCTCTACATGAATCAAGGGCAAGGGGGTAAAGCTAAGGAAGTACTATTTAAAAAAACTGCTTATGTGGTTCTCATGCAGCTAACTTTGGAGGCCAACATACTAGATTATAAACTGCTCGAGGCAAAGACAATTTCTTACCTATTTTTGTATTCCTGAGGCTTAACAACATCCAGCACACTACAGGCACACACAGAAAGTTAGATAAATGACAAACAAAGGTATACATAGACAAACTAATTGATTCATGACTTCCGGCAGTAATTAACAACACAACAGCTGTGGAAGGCTAAACCTCTTGGCCTTCTACTTTCTGTGTACTCACCAATTAAGTAAATATTGTTTGTTGTTCTTCAAAATTTTAGAGAGATTACATTTTGGGATAAAATAGTTGCATGTTGGCCGTGCCAAGTTTAAGAGGATATGAGTAAAAGAAGCTGGAAACAACTTAACCAGCAACCTCTAAAATTTCATAGAACTATTATATCCCTAAGGATTATTTCAGGCTGATTAAATCATCAAGTTATAAAGACACAAAAAAGTATTCCATTATTTGAATAAACATGCTTTGCTGTATTATTAATTTCCTTTCCAATAAAAAGTCAATGTACAGTTGAATTGATTTACCAAGAATAATTTTCCATTTATGTAAGATACAAGGACTTGGATGGGTCACCTTTTAGATTTTTTTTAAAAAAATATTTTATTGATTATGCTATTACAGTTATCCCATTACCCCCCCTTCATTCCCCTACACCCTGAACACCGTCTCCTACCCACATTCCCCACTTTAGTTCATGCCCATGTGTCATAAGTTCTTTAACTTTTACATTTCCCATACTATTCTTGCCCTCCCCCTGTCTATTTTCTACCTACCATTTATGCTACTTATTCTCTGTACCTTTTCCCCCTCTTTCCTCCTTCCACTCCCCTGTTGATAACCCTCCATGTGATCTCCATTTCTGTGGTTCTGT
>JAPYXV010005462.1:0-10513 GCA_028533065.1 Trachops cirrhosus | reverse complement strand
GTGTGTGTGTGTGTGTGCGCGCGCACATTCTGCCTGTTGAAACAGGAGCACCCCTGGAGTAAGCCCCAGTCTCAAGCAGCCAAGCAGAGAGAGTGCTTCCCCTTGTTTCACCTTTTTGTTCTATTCAGGTCCTCAAGGGATTGGATGACATCCATCCCCTTTGAGTGACAATCTATGTTACTGAATACTGTACCGAATACTAATCTCATCCAGAAACACCCTCACAGACACTCCCTGAAATACTAGTTAGCCAAAAACCCGGCCATCCGTGACTCAGTCAGGCTGACACAGAAAATCAACCATCACAGGGCAGATCAAGGGCCATAAAGAAATGCATAAGATACAATGCCGCGGAGTGGCGGCGATCATACCAATGCAAAAGAGAGATGCCAGACTCAGAAGCAGACCTCTGTCGGAGGCCCCCAGGCTTTAGGGGAAAGGGCTGTGTGGGGGTGCTTGGAGGACACCAGTGCAACTGGAGAAGAGGCAGTGGGTAATGGCGTTGGTGCAGCATTGCAAATAGCAGCAAAAACGTGTGACGTGCACCAGCGTGGTCTGCTGAGAGGCAAGTTGACAGAGCAGGCGCAAAGGAATCAAGGAGCAGGAACTATCTGGAGATGAGCAAGCAGCCCCAGGAAATCGGTAATAGAACAGGGCCTGGGCAGGAATGCGTCTCTAGAAATCTGTACCGGACGTAGGATCAGGACGCGGATGTGTCGACCAACGCCAGGCAATGCCAGGTGGGAGCTTGTTCCGAGGCACTGACTGGCACCCCCCCAGCGACTTTTCAGATACAGATGTGTTTCCTCAAAATGTACCTCACCTACTAAAAAAATTCAAAAAGGAACATAGCCTAAAATGTGAACTGAAAATATAAAACTTCTAGAAAATAAATAGGAGAAAGTCTTAATCCTGTGGTAGACAAAATTACTAGACAAGATGCAAAAATTATTCAACATAAAAGAAAATTTGATAAATTGGATTTTATTACAATTTTTAAAAACTGCTTTTCAAAGAAAACACGATTAAGAAAATGAAATTGCAAGCCACAATTTACAATAGATATGATTAAACAAATTTCATTAAAATACAAAAATAATTCCTACAACTCAATAAAAAAGAAGACAACCCAACAAAAACTTCAACTAAAAATTCCGAAAAGAAAATAATATATATATACACATACACACACACACACACACACAGTCTGTCAGAAGGTATCCAGCCATATAATATGAAAAATAGAGGCATTTATTGAAGAAGATACAAGAAACATGGTACATAGGACAATGACACCTCTGTCCCCTTCAAAGTAGGCACCTTGGGACCTCACACAGTTCTCCCAGTCACCATCAGCTGCTCTGTCATATTTTCTTGAATCTCACCAACGGTCTCAAATCTCTTCCCTTTCAAAAATGATTTTAATTTTGCAAAAAGCCAGAAGTCACAAGGCACCAAGTCTGGGCTGTTGGGAGGTTGAATCACTTGTGAGATTTGATGTTTCACCAAAAAACTGTGCATGAGAGGTGATGCAAGAGTGGGCGCATTGTTGTGATAAAGCTGCCAATCACCAGTTGCCCATAGCTGCAGACTTCTGAATCATCCAAATAGTTTCCAAGGAAGAATGTCCAAGCTTAATGCAAAATTTGATGCAGATTTGTTGCTCTACTCACTCACTCATTTTGAACGTGACAACCACACAGTACACATGCTCACTGAATGGTGTCTACCACCCCCCACTGACCTGTACAGTGAAATCGTCATTGTTCAGGGATGTGCATTCCATTCCACTCTCCTTGGTTGCCAGGTTACATTGATGTTGTGCAAACGGTTCTCATTGTATTAACAATGGCTGGACTTTTTCTAGACAGGATATATATATATCTAGATATAGATATTAATTTAAATTTCATGTAAAAGAGTGTCCAAAAACAGCCAAGAAATTTTCAAAAATAGTTCAAGAGAACTGTTTCAATCAAATGAGCATCGCATTGGTATAAGAAAAGAAAAATATGAGTAGCACAGAACAAAATATTCCAGAAACAGAGCTGTATGGAAACTTAATATATAAAAGGAAAAATACTAATGGAGCAGAAAAAGGATAATTTACTAAATAACTGTTTCTAGCAAATTGACTCCATCCAACGAATAAAAAAAGATTTTCTCCTTTGTATCACATGATGGGGGATCTCAAAACAGGAATTTATTTATAAAACATTGTGCATTTATTCTACCGTGTTTAAACTTCAGACACCTTCAGAGTACTCCTCATTGGATGAAATACACCTATCAAGACTTTTTCCCACTGCTCCAAACAGTTTTTGAATGTGTTAATTTTGATGTCTTTTAGTGCTTCTGCCATTTTTTTTGTTTCACCTTTTCCACATTGGCAAAGTGTTTCCCTTTGAGGACTTTTCTCACCCTGGGAAACAAACAAACAAAAAGCAATTGCTTGGGGCGAGATCAGGTGAATGGGGAGGCGAGGCACAGGGTTCATGCCACTTTGTGTAAAAAACTGCTGAACACTCAGTGCAGTGTGGACAGGTGTGCTCATAAATCACCCATCATGAAATTGGCAAACACATTGAAACAGGCTTCAGAAAAATTCACTGAAGCCAAATGCAGCTCTCACAACAACACCAGCTGGTACATTGACACAGATGGATTCCTAGAACACTCACCTGGTGGGGGAAGCCAGTACTATAAGGGACCTGCCCTCCAGAAGATAATTTCAGTTTGTTTTGGTCCCCCCTTGAATAATATATTTTTTTAATTCTAAATCAATTAACTAAATGCAAATAGTAATAATTTTCAGAGAAAAATCAAAGGTAAAGAAGACGTTTCTTAGTAAGACAGAAAATTTAGGAGATAAGATAAAGATAGGGATATTGACAACATTAATTTTCCCCATGGGAAGAAAAAACACCATACTAAAAGTAAAAGAAAAATGCTTGTAGCACAT
Organism: Trachops cirrhosus; assembly: GCA_028533065.1. Lineage (NCBI taxonomy): Eukaryota > Metazoa > Chordata > Mammalia > Chiroptera > Phyllostomidae > Trachops > Trachops cirrhosus. Next base: position 7,551 of record JAPYXV010005462.1, on the reverse strand, counting down.
AAATCAGTCAAACATTTACTCTTCCTGTAATAAAAAGAGTGTGTACAAATTGATTAAATGCAAACACATATCCACATATACTAATAGAAAGTTAAGTACCTATAAGAACTTGTTTGAATAAATATTTAGAAAGATGATAAAATAAAGGAAAAAATAAACAAATGGGACTATATTGAATTAAAAAGCTTTTGCACAGCTAAGGAAACCATCATCAAATTGAAAAGGAAACCGACTATATGGGAAAACATAGTTATCAGTGATGCATTGGACAAGGGTTTGGTCTTCAAAATATATAAAGAACTCACATGACTCAACACCAGGAAGAAAAACAATCCAATTAAAAAAGTGGGCGAAGGGCCTGAATAGATACTTCTCCAAAGAGGACAAAGAGGTGGCCCATAGACATATGAAAAAATGCTTACCATCACCAGTCATCTGAGAGAGGCAAATTAAAAACCACAAAGATACCACCCGCACGGGTCAGAATGGCCATCATTAATAAATCAACAAACAACAAGTGCTGGTGAGGTTGTGGAGAAAAAGTGAATCCTAGCGCACTCTTGGGAATGCAGACTGGTGCAGCCACTGTGGAAATGGTATAGAATTTCCTCAAAAAATTAAAAATGGCACTGCCTGTTGACCCAGTGATTCCACTGCTGGGAATATACCCTGAGAATCCTGAAATGATAAATAAAAAGAATTTTGCACCCCTGTGTTCATGGTAGCACTATTTAAATAGCCAAGTATTGGGAAAAACCTAAGTGCCCATCAGTAGATGAGTAGATCAAAAACCTGTGGGGTTTTCAGTCAAGATGGTGACGTAAGTAGACATGGCTCACCTCTTCCCACAGTCACATCAAGTTTATAACTAAAATGTAGAACAACCATCACTCAGGAATGTCAGAAATGGAGTTGAATGGAAGTCTGACAACTATAAAATTGAAGAAACCACATCCATCCAGATTGGTAGGACGACATGGGCACAGAATGGGCTGGCCCCACGCCCATATGGATAAAAATTTGGGAGGGAGATAGCTCGGAGTGAGGAGTCCTAGACACACACCAGTCCCCCCCAGCCCAAGATTCCAGTGCCAGGAAGATAAATCCCCACAACTTCTGGCTACGAAAACCAGCGAAGATTGAGTCGGTGGAGGAGGCTGCTGGAGCCCTCAGCAGTTCCTCTTGCGGAACCCACGCACGGGCTCACCTACTCAGATTCGCTCCCTCTGAGCTCCAGCACCAGGGTGGCAGCTTGAAGGGCATTGGTGGCGTACTGGGAGAGGCTGAAGTGTCTGGCATCGGGGTGAGCAGGGGCCATTGTCCCTTTGCTGAGCCCTCCCCACACAGAGCCAGTAGTTTAGGTCCCAGCTACCTAATGGAGGTATTAATTTTTTTTTTAAGATTTATTTATCTTTAAGGAGAGGAGAAGGGAGGGAGAAAGAGAGGGGGAGAAACATCGATGTGAGAGAAAAGAAGACATTGATTGGTTGCCTCTTGTATACTCCCTGACCAGGACCAAACCTACAACACAGGCATGTGCCCTGACCAGGAATCAAACCAGTGCCCTTATGCTTTGCAGAAAGGTCACTCAGCCAACTTAGCCACACCAATCAGGACTGGAGAGATTAATTTTTGATAAGACAATTTGATAAATATCTAGCATAACCCAGGTCTCTTAGGGCCTATGGTAGAAATTTCTCTTGCAAAACCAATATCATGTTTCCCTCTCTTTTTAGACAGACAAGAAATTACACTTCCCAGTCCTAATACAGTTAGGTGAGGCCATTTAACTGGTTGCTGGCAATGGACTAAAATAAGTGGAAGTGACACATGTCCCTTCCGGGAAGAAGCATAGCTGAACAGGGGTGAGATCTTTTCTCTGCCACACTAACCAAGAAAGTCTCAATCTTTATTTACAGTGTCGCGATAAGATGGTGGGGCTTCTATTAGCTTGTATCCCCAAGCGGCTGTGAGAGAGACTGAGTGCTCCTTCCTGCCCCTTACCGTAATCAAACTGCATTTCATACATGAGTGAGAAATAAAACACTGATGTGCTAAGTCATTGATGTTCCAGGCCTTATTTGTTACTGCAACATTCCTGGCGTATCCTGTCTAATGAAGTTTCAAAAACCCCTCTGAGAATCTGATGAGTACTCTGCACCCACTCCCAGCTAGCTGCGTAGTCCAACATTTTCAGTAAAGACTGTGAACAGGCCTTTTCATGGATCCCCCACCACAAATGGGTATTTAAAATTAGAGAATATTTAGTGCCTTCGTAGCATACAAAATGATAGTGTGTGGGTGCAGGGGGTGGTAGAAATACTATTGCTTTGGGTTGTAATGGTTAAAAGTTTTCTAGTTGTGTGAATAAACGTTGGTGAGTTGATATAGGAAAATCAGTTGGATGATTCCTAAATTGTTTATGAAAACAAGACTCTGTCTCAAAGCTCACTAGGTCTTATTAGGCATATACTCCCCAGGCGCAAGAAGGAACCAGCTGAGCATTTGCTAAATGGGTGGCTTACCACAGTAGAAGACAAGGACTGATAGAGTTGACCGCTCTACCTGGGGCTTGAAGTTGTGAATTGAAAACAAGTAACCTTTAGCATTCTGATTTGTTTACTTTATAGAAAGTAACTTCCTTTTCTCAGAAGGGTTGAGAGAGAGAGAGAGAGAATTCTTTCAAGATCACTGAGAAAGGATTCCTTAACATCAAAGCAATCTTCTAAGAAATTGTGTAGGTGAGAGAAATAAAAAAGTATCAAAAACCTTCAGACAGATTAAACATTGAGTGTTTTCCATTTCCCAAGCCAGACTTAACTCATAGTTTTGAAGTGGTCATGATCAGGCGGTCACTCACATTGGGTTTCAGTGGAGCTGTCTGCACTGAGCCTAGCTCCTGGCCTACGAGGAAGGACGGCATCCGTCGTCCGCGCCTGGCCCCATTGTTTTCTTCCCCATTGCGCCCCACACTGCTCCTCCTTTTCGGCTTTGCCCTTCTCTGCCCCGCCTCTCCTTCGGAGTTCCCACTCCTGCTTCTTTTACTCCCTGGTAGGAGGGTAGCTACTCCTTGGCTAACCAGGGCAAGTCAGAACTTCATACCCTGCTTCCTATCACCAATTAAAATATAATGAATACACAGTTTAATTTTTAGTTCTTCAGAGCTAGGCTGATCGTATGCAACAGGAGCGATAATCTGTTGATCTAAAATATTGCAGCTTCTTCATTCCAGAGCACGAGGACGTCGGAGGTCTTCGGGGTTCAACAGCAAAGGATGCACCCTTGGGCAATGTGTACGATCCCTGAGGTGATCCGAAGGGCAGGTGCAGCTCACCCTCCCTGCTAGCACAGAAAGTGATGAAACAGAGGCAGAACGCTTCTTGGAGAAACAGAGGAAGCGAAGATATTTAGTTTACAGATGAGACCGCACGGAGCGGATCAAAGGCTGCTTTGAAAGGGCTTGTATGCTGGAAATGAAACAGCTCTGTTTGTGGAAGGCATGCACGGGCGCAGAAATGTTTAGATCAATACAAGAAAGGTTTTGTTGTTGCTGAAATCAGCAAACGATTGGAAAGGTTTCTTCAGTGCGAAAAATATAAAGGAAATATTGCGTGAGCCATAAAGCAAGATATCAAAAAGACTAGCAAATAAGGAGGATTAAGAAAAACAGCCTGCAGTTTGTGAATATGTTGATATTTGTCCAGCACAAATTAGGGAGTCCCATTTATATTGATTTGACTGCCCAGTCCCAAATGATAGTAGATCCTATTATTATCTTCATTGTCATCCTACAGATGAGGATCTTAGGCAGAGAAATTAGGAAAAATTAAGAAGAATGTTACTGGAGCTGGGATTCTGAAACAAGACGGTCTAGTTCTGGAGTCTGTGTTTTATTTACATTTCTATTGAGATAGAAAAAATAGATTGAAATTCATTGAGGAAAACGAATGCAAAGATGTGTAAGAGCAAGATGACTGGTCCATAAGCAAAGTAGAGATAATAAATAAAATATAAACACCAATAAATAAAGGAACAGGGACTCATAATATCTCATAGACCTGATGGAATGGAATCATAGCATGTCTCTGGAAGGATTAGTTATCTATCCCTTGTTCAAAAGAAACAGATTGAATTGAAGGAGAGAAACGGAAATGAGTAAATTATGCTTGCTCCTTAGAGCTGCAAAGCAGACAGGAAGCTCACTTGAGATGAAGCTTAAGAGGGTTTAGCTACCAGCTGGCTGGCCAGAAAAGGGGATGTCAGCGGTGCGTATCACAGAGGTAAGCTATTAAAACCATGATGGGGTGAATGTGTAAACACTAGTTGGCAGCCTAACTCTTCTAAAAACAATGGACTTGACAAATTCTTGACTCAATGAAAGTTGATTACTGGAACGTAGAGGAAATAATGAGATTAAGGTCAACCCTGGTTTTAATTGTGGTCAAGGAAAATTTATTAGGATATAGAAGTGAAAGGCTCCTTGCAAGAAAGTGGGATGTGATAATGGGATCTGAAAGATCAAACCACATTAGCCCTGGGTACAGTCAGCCCTGGGGCCGGGCTTTAGGGAACGCAATTTCAGAACGGACCTTATGCATTCTTGCCAATTACACAAAGTATTATTTCTACCACTTCCTTCAAAGGCTACAACCTCAGAATACTTTAAATCTACTTACGTCTTTGTGCTTTTTCTGTTATTGTTTTCATGCGTTTTAATGCAACAGGTATTTTAAACTCCATGAAATATTATGATATTGTTTTGTAAGGTCAATTTTGTTTATATTTACCTATATGCTTACTCTTTCTCATGTTCTTTATTCCCACTGACATCTGTGCTTTCATCTAGGCTCATTTTCCTTTTACCTAGAGAACTTCTTCTATTGTTTTTCTTTGTTAAATCAATCAATCTATTGGTGACAATGACCCAGAAGTCACTGTAAGGATGTCATCTCTACATACGGAAATCAAATTTGGTAGTTATTTTCTTTCAGCACTTTAACTATATTACTCAACAGTATTCTGTTTTATTATCACTTCTCATGGGAAGTCACCTGTCAGTATTATTGTGGTTTCTTTTAAGGTTAATTTTTTTCCTCTGTCACTTGCAAGATTTTCTCTGTGTCTTTGCTTTTCAGCCAGTTAGCTATGTATGATTTTCTTCAAATTGGGATTTTCTAAGCTTCTTGGGTTTATGATTTGAATCTTCCGTAAGTTATGGAAAATTATGTAGCATTATCTGTTCAAGAATTGCTTCTGTCTCAGTCTATACTTTTTTCCTTTTTGAATCTAGTTACAGAAATGTTAGAACTTTTGTCCTCTACAAGCCTTACATTTTTGTTCATTTTTTACCTTCATATTTTCTACCTCTGTGTACTTCATTAGGTATTTTCTTTAATCTATTATCCAATTTACTAATCCAGTCTTTCAATGTATTATCCAATCTATTATTATCAAATGCATTCACTAAATTCTTCATTTAAGATTATATTTTTTTAGTTTCAGAATATGCATGACTTGCTTTTATAGAGTTCAGTTCTGTGAAATCCTTATTTTCTTATGTATTTTTCTATCTTTTTCTGTTTTTAACATATTAATTATAGTTACTTTAAAGTCTGTGGCAATGCACCTCATGCTTTTAATCATTGTCGAGCACGCTTCTATTGCCTACTTTCTTTTTATTGGTTGTTGTACACATGGTCTTGCCTCATCGCATGTCAAGAATTTTCATTTTATTGGGTACAAAAAAACAATAGTGTTTCCAGGAGATAGTATCTTCCTCAGACAGGTTTAATCTTTCCTCTGACAAGCAGATAGAGCCGATCATACACTCCCATACTACAGCAGGCACTGAGCTAGGTCAAGGCTGAGTCACAGTTTTGCCAAGCTTCCCTCCACCTCCAGCTCATCACTATTCCTATGATATGAACTTCCAGAACATCTGTGGACAGTCGGTTGTCTTTCACTCTTTGACCTTGAAATTCTGCAGGTAATTTGGTTCAGGTATGCTATCTTAGAGATTGCTATTTCATGAGAATGCAGGAGATTTCACTGTGCTTTCCAGGGTCTTTAGACTTCAGCCTCCCATACAGCTTCAAAACTAAGTAAATACCTGTGTACACAACCGGTCATGTGCTTGAGACCTTTCAGTTTTCCAATTTTGTCATAGGAACCCTGAGCCACTGTTAAAAGAACTATTGGTTCCTTTTTCTCCCCGCAATGACCCTCTGCCTAGATGAGACGCCAATATTCAGCCTCTACCCCAGGCCCAGAAACAGAAAATATTTAAAATAAAAGCAAATTTTGCTGATCCTTAGGTAAAAATGGAATAGTCTGTCCTAAATCCAATAATCACCTTTTCTTTTGACTTTCTGAGTGCTGTAGATATCTGGTTTTCCTCCCAACTCTCTGGCTGTTCTGGGTTTTCTAATTGTAGCCTTCTTTCTCCCACAAATCCTTAAATATATGTGTTCCTCTGTAGTTGATATTCATATCTCTAGTACTTAACATAGAGCCTTCTACCTATGAGCATTTGATATGGCTATTTGATTAGGAAAATGATTTGCATTTTTAAAAAATGGAAGAATGTATATAAAACCAGCAGTGCGTAGAAATGGGCGGCTTCGCCCAGTGGTCAGAATGGAAATGGGCAGGCTGGCATTCCCACTGCCCTAGCCCTTCTTTCAGAGGGAGAAAATCAACGAAGAAAAGTAGAATCGGTGCCTGGGGCAGATATGCGGCTGTTAAGAAATCTGAATAGAGGGAGGGGATGGCCCAGATTAGCTGATGTATTTTATTTCCACCTTCTTCAGTGATCTTCAAACAGGTAACAACAGAATAAGTACAATCAACAAGGATGGGAAGTTTCAGGTGGGAGTTTAAAAGGGTCCATGTTTTTTGTGCCAATCAAAAGCTTTGCCTGGGGCTTAAAAGTATGCAGTTGGAAAAGAAACATCCTTAACTTTATTTTGGAGTACTCCAAAACTTTTGCTTTAAAAAAATCTCTCCTTTTCGTTAGCATCTATTTCCTTGCACAGATGCACACCATTGCTTTAAGGACCTTCAAGCTATATTTGAAAAGTAAAGAAGTGAGCTACATTGCACAGATTGAGTGCTGAGTCTTGCTACCTTGGACAACACTGACTGTACCAATATCAAATGCTTCCTGAACTTGCATCAACTAGACAAGTGGGCAATGTCCCAGAGTTGTACTCAGAAGAGGACATCCAGTGAAAGACTAAAATTACACTGTAAACAACCCAAAAAGAAAACAAAAAATACTCACGTGGATAACTGATAATTGAGTATGTGGTTAATATCCTTAAGATCATAAATATCATGCATTATCAAGTTAAAGGAGTTCATCATCACCAAGCCCTTATTGTATGAGATGTTAAAGAGACTTATCTAAGAAAAAGAAGATAAAAAACATGGATAGTAAAATGATAGCAAACTCATAATTATTAACAACCACACCTGAAACAAAAACAAGAAGTAAGCAAACAACTAGAACAGGAACGGAACCACAGAAATGGAGATCACATGAAGGGTTAG
>JAPYXV010005461.1:0-10516 GCA_028533065.1 Trachops cirrhosus | reverse complement strand
GAGATAGCACTTCACACCAGTCAGAATGGCCATCATAAATAAAACAACAGACAACAAGTGTTGGAGAGGGTGTGGAGAAAAAGGGACCCTAGTGCACTGTTGGTGGGATTGCAGACTGGTACAACCCCTATAGAAAACAATATGGAACTTCCTCAGAAAACTAAAAATGGATCTGCCTTTCGACCCAGCAATTCCACATCTGGGACTGTATCCTAAGAACCCTGAAACACCAATTCAAAAGAACCTATGCACCACAATATTCATAGCAGCACAATTTACAATAGCTAAGTGCTGGAAGCAACCTAGGTGCCCATCAGTAAATGAATGGATCAAAAACTAAGGTACATTTACACAATGGAATACTACACAGCAGAAAGTAAGAAGGAGCTCATTCCCTTTGCAACAGCATGGATGAAGCTGGAAAGCATTATGCTAAGCGAAATAAGCCAGGCAGTGAAAGACGAATACCATATGATCTCACCTTTAACAGGAACCTAAACAACAAAACAAACAAACAAGCAAAATATAGCCAAAGACACTGAAATAGAGGACAGGTTGACAGTGACCAGAGGGGAGAGGGGATGGAATTTCAGGGGAGAAGGGAAGGGTTTACAGGAACAAATATAAAGGACACATGGACAAAAACTAGGGGGTTTGGAAATGGGAGGGAGGAGAGGAGGGATGGGTGGATGGGCTAGAATGGGAGTAAAGGATAGAAACTGTACTTGAATAATAATTAAAATTAAAAAAGGAAAAAAAAGAAAATGGTAAAGGGCAGGTCAGGAGAGTTTCCATTTCATGCATATTGTCATAAACTAGCATTGGTTCTTTGGTCCTGGCACCTGATTAGAGGTATTAAAGGTAGAAGAGGGAATGGGATTTTTGGTCTTTGCAAAGGTCCCCACTGGGAGCATTTGATGACACTTCCAGGAAGTGAGTGATTGGTTTCTCTTAAGCTGGCTGTCTCCTCTACATGCCCAGTCCCCTTTTCCAGAAATCTGGTTCACATAGGATCTCTAGTGTATTGATCCCAAGTAGGTTGCCCGGGTAGAACTTCAAGTGACTCCAGCCTGCTCTGTCTCCCACCTGGTCCATATCTGTTCTTTAGGAGATACACAGGAATCTTTGACATGACAGTCTCTCAGAGGCAGCCTAATGCAGGGCCACCACCTCTCCTTCTTCTCAGCCATCAGCAGCTGGCCGCACTGCTTCTGATGCTGGTTCTTTCAGGCAGGAGGCAGAGCCATTCAACCACTTTAGAAGACCTTTACCAACCTCTCCAGGTGGCCCCAGGGAAGCCCTTTCTTTTGCTTTGAAGAAAAGGGGGTGCTCTTACCCTACCCTTTCCCTGGGAGAGTTACATTCAAAGCACATTTCATATCAAAGACGTTCTCCTCACAAACCCTTGTTTAACTTCCAATCTCTCAATTTTTCTCCAGTCTTTTATATCCTCTTGAATGTAGGATCCAAGAGCCACGGAATCAATTTAGGGCTACCTTCTTTGTAAATTCTACCTCTGGTGAATGTAGCTTCTTAAGGTTATCTTGGTGTGATGGTCAACTCCTACCTGAACATCCTATCATACAAACAAGTTATGTGCCCCTACTTTTCACATTAGCCAATGTACAATGTAGAAATCATTTCTCAAATAGGATCTTATGTGGAATTTCCTTCTGAAAAGCGGTCTTTCCAGATCTAGTCCCACTCCTTCAGGCTGTCTTCCCCAATGGTCCCAGCATATGGTGATGTCACTCTACTCTGCCCACCTGCATTCCTCATTGTTTGAACTACAAGGTGGCACAAAGACTGCCTTGTACATAACTGACCTTCCATGACTGATTTTGGTTAATTTATTTGAAGAGACTGTTGACTGCAGCTGAACTCTATTACCTGTGCCCACAGTATTCATTGCTGATCTCCGAGAAGAGACTGCAGCACCCATTCATGCGTGGTGTACGGATACTGCATACGTGTGCCAGAGCTATTGTCCTTAAGGTTTTTTTCTGCTGTAAATAAAAGAGGGAATTAATCTTTCTTGAACCCCAAGGATTCAAGGACTGGTCAGGTGCCAATCCTTATTTCGCTTATTTTTCAAAACAATGCCAAGGAATATCTATTAGTTTACCATTTTTCTAGATAATAAAAGTGAGCTTTCAGAATGTTAAGCAACATGTCTGAAGATACTCAGCATCTAAATAGTAGACTTTGGTTTAAGTACCTTTGCCTCCAAAACCCATGGCCATAATGGAAGAAGTCAGTTTATGAGGCAGGAAACCTTGGGTTTATCCCAGGTTGACTAATTTGAACTTGGCCTTGGATCATTTCCTTCTCCCATCTGAGACTGAGTTTCCTCATCTGTAGGTGAAGGAATTAGATACAGTGACCACTCACGACCTTCCACCTGCACAGCTTCGAGCTCCTGAAAAGTGCTTCTATGAGTCGCTATGTCAGTCACATGACCTGCCCAGATGTTTTAACTCAGAATTTCCTGTGTGGTAATCAGTTTCATCTTGTTATTTCCTGCCTGTTCTTCTAACCTCCCTCATTTGGGATCACTTGCATTGCTTTTTTGTGTGTAGTTCATGTTTATTAAAGGCCTGATTTAGAATCATGTGAAAATTTCATCAAAGGGCATTTATTCACCTACCCAGGGAAACTTCATGGGCCAAGTGAATACCAATGCAGAGCTTGCATTCTGTTCACCTTCTTCCTTCTTACAAGTTTCTCTAAATGACTGTCATCAAAATGGATTAGCACTATCCTGAAAACCTGTAGGCTTTCAGTCAGCCAGACCTGGGTAGGAACCTTGGGCAAGTTATTTAACCTTTATCTAACCTTTCTAAACTTCAATCTCTTTATCTAGGAAACAGGAATCATGATGCCCACACCAAAGGGCTGTTTGAAGTATTAGAATTACATGTTTTATCATGGCAAGTTTTCCTAGCAATGGCTTCTAATATTGCCCATATTATTTCTGGACACACTCAGGCATATAATGTGTGTCTTTGGCCTGCAAGTAAAGAAGGGAAAGAAAATCTCAGGTCTCTCTGATGAATGACCTTGGATGGGTTATTTAACCTTGTTAAGCATCTTTTTATTAAGCCTCTCTAAGTCTCTATACTTTAGCACTGCTGGAAGGATGAAATGGAGTAAAGCAGGTATAATGTCAGGCCATGATGGGTACTCAATACATCAGATGGGTCTGGATTAAAGTCCCCTCTTGCATTTACTAACTTAGACACCCCAATGAAGCCTGATTTCCACATCTGTCAAGTGGGGGTAATAATCATTATGTTTGCTGTGACTGTGAAGGTCTGTGAAATACTAGTGAAGGCACTCAGAATGTGGTAAGACCTATTCCCTTCCTTTTCCTGAACACTTTTGGGTTGATTGTCATGGTTAAGAACAGGTAAGGAACATGATAAAACATTTTTAGAAAGGAGAACTGCACAAAGGCAAAACAGATGATATGTGTTCCTTTCCTTGGGGGTTCCTAAAGTTTAAACTTGGAACATAGTTAAGACATCAAGATGGTTCTGCACAAATAAAAACTTAAAAACTTTACTAGGCAATCACATTTGGTTCATATCAAAATCACTGGGATCCAAAGACACATTCCAAGCAGTTGACATTCATTTCAGTTGGATGCTAATCCGATTTTTTTAAATTAATCCGAACTTGACAAGCAGCTGATCTCACGTACCTTACCAGAACATCCCACTCCCCGTCGACTTCCTGGGAAGGAAATGAGTAGCCTGGCTATCAAAAACAGAACTGAAGACACACCTTTTCCTCGTTTCAGCTGGAATCTGCAGTTTCAGAAAGGATTTAAACAGCCTGATGGAATCTCATAAATTACTCCTGTCACAGCCTTTTTGCCTTTCACTTGAGATTTACAAAAATACAAAAGAGCTCCTGTCCTTTTCTTCAATCATTGCATCCAGAACCCTGGCACTGGAAGGACCCACAGAAAGCCAGCCTATTCCCTCTCCATCAACTCGTCACATCACACAGTCACCAAATCCCACCAGTTCCATCCTCCTGCTGTTTCCCAAACCCATCTCTCTAACTTTGTCCCAGCATTTATTCCCCCAGTAAGGCCCTCATCATTTCTCTTACCTAGACTATTGCAGTGGTGTCCAAATCTGCAGGAGTCTGCCAGTCCACCCCCTATATGGCAGTCAAAGTCTTTATAATATGTCAGTATGCTCATACTATTCCTTGCTTAAAGTCCTCCAGTGGCTCCTCTCAGAATAAATTACATGATGCTAATCTTGGCAGCTGACACTCAGCATGTTCTGACCCCTGCCTGTCTCTTCAGTTTCCTCCTCCTCTGCCCTGCCCCCCTTTGTGTTTTAGACCCCAGCCATAATTAACTTTGAACTTCTCTTTTGTTCCTGTAATGCTTTAATATACCTGGCACTACCTGAGAGCCTCATGTGCCCCTCAAAATTACCATCTATATAATCTGCTTTTCAAGGCCTCTCCTTGCCCACCCCAAGCAGTTATCTGCTCCTTTGTGTGCAGTCCATACACTTTGCACTGACTCTGTTCACACTTAGAATTATCAGTCTGTTATCTGCTCTCCCCACTCTGCTTTGAATTTCTCCAAAGCGAGAGCTATATTGCATAACCTAGGATTCATGTGCATAAAGTATGTGTGCATGCATAGACAGTCTGAAATCTCACTGAACATCTACTCTGTGTGCTACAGATGGAATCTACAGATGAACATGTCCCCTACAATGAAAGACCCTGCAGCCTAGAGGTACAGCCAACACAGAGAGAGGCAAATAATAAAGATAATACAATAACACAGTGAAAAAGAAGCACAAAATTCTTGGAGTCTCAAGGAGAGGCCCTCAATAATCTGGGTGGGCAGAGAGAGGACAAAGATACTTCTAAGAGGAGATAATATAAGTGTGTCCTTTAAATATGAATTCTGTTCAGATTTATAAAATTCCAAGTTTATGGTTCAAGATGGCAGACTGGACATCACTCCCAGATAAGAATCCATTGAACAGACAGCAAAGGTGTACAAAATAGAATACATAAATTGTTGGTGGTTCATATTTTAAAAGAGAGAGAGAGTGAGAGAAAGTGGGTGATATCCACACAAATTTCAGAAGAATGGAAAGCCAAAGGGATCATCAAGGAATAATCCAGAGCACTAGAGGTCTGTGAGAGACACAACCAAAGGCTGCAGCGAGCATGGGAGCTGTGCAGCCTGATGGAGCCCTGGGAAGGGCAGAAAGTATGGGTCCAACAGTGCCCTCATTGTCATGGTGGGCAGTCAGTAGATACTATCCAAATGGTTGACAAAATTTAAAGATATATTTTTTACTTATAAAAGATAATTAATCTTGCATTTAGCAAATACTTGTTCAGTTACTCGATGTTAGGCATCTTCCTAAGTGTTAGGAATATAACTGTGAACAAAATTTTTAAAAAAACCTTTTTATGACAGGGTTCACTTTCAAGTGAGGAGAGACAGATTATAAACAAACAAGTGAGTGACTTACCTAGTAAGTCAGATGGTGGTCAAAGCTACAAAGCAGAGGTCAGCAAACTTTTTCTATAAAGAGCCTGTTAGATAGTAAATATTTTAGATTTTGCAGGCCATTAGGTCTCTGTCAAAAATACAGATGTTACTCAGCTTAAATGATAGGGTTACTTTCTGATAAACCCATTTATCATAAATTAAAAATATTATAAGTAAAAAATGCACTTAGTACATTTAACCTTAAACATGCTCAGAACAATCACATTAGCCTAGAGTTGGGCAAAACCATCTAACATGAAGCCTTTCATAACAAGTGTTGGATATCTCATGGAATTTCTTATGCATATTGCTTTTGCATCATTATGAAGTCAAAAAATTTAAGTTGAACCATCAGTAAGTCAGGGACTGCCTGTACTTAAGTTTGCCATTGTAGCAGGAATCAATAAAAAGTACATAAACAAATGCATGTGGTTCTGTTCCAGTTAAACTTTGTTTACAACAACAAGCAGTGGGCCAGATCTGACCCATCCCCTACAGGCCATAGTTTGTATACCTTTGTTATAAAGAAAAATTAAGGAGGAACAGGTGCTAAGGAGAGCCATGAAAAGTAAGATTGCCATTTTAAATAAGGAGTTGAGAGAGGGCCTCAGAAGAAACTTGGAAAATAGCCTGAAGAAGAGAAGAGAGTGAGCCTTACAAATATCTGTGGGAAGAGTGATCTAGGCAGAGAGAACAGGTATAGGGAATGAGGCTGAGGTTGGAATGAGGAGAGGAGGAGTGTAGTAGAAACAGGCTTGAGAAGCAAGAGAGGAGCATGAGCATGATGGTCGTGGAGAAGATCATGTAGTCTTGCATTAAAAGTGGGGTCCTTGAGCCCTGGATGGGTGGCTCAGTTGGCTGGAGCATCGTCCTGTACACCAAAAAACATGAGGTTCAATACCCAGTAAGGGCACATAACTAGGTTGCGGTTTTGATCTCCAGTCAGAGCACATATGGGAGGCAACAAATCAATGTCCCACACAGTTAACAAGTGCCTTTTTCACAATAGGCAGTTTACAAGTGACTTTTTTACATGCTACTAAGACAGCGAGTCAAAGCAACTCTCCCTAAAACACAGAAACAAACATAGGGAGGTTGCCAAATCTAGAAGACAAAGAAATATGGCCCAAATGAAAGAACAGAACAAAACTCCAGAAAAAGAACTAAATGAAATGGAGATAGCCAACCTATCAGATGCAGAGTTCAAAACCCTGGTGATCAGGATGCTCAAAGAACTCACTGAGTACAGGAACAAAATAAAAAAGATCCAGGAGGAAATGAAGGTTAAAGTAAGTGAAATAAAGAAAAATCTATAAGGAACCAACAGTGGAGGGGATGAAGCTGGGATTCAAATCAATGATTTGGAACATAAGGAAGAAATAAGCATTCAACATGAACAGCAAGAAAAACAAGAATTCAAAAAAATGAGGGCAGTATAAGGTACATCTTATACTATTTCTGGGACATCTCCAAATATACCAATACCAAATCATAGGGATGCCAGAAGGAGAAGAGGAAGAGCAAGAAATTGAATACTTTTTTTTAATTTTTAATTTTTTTATTTTAGATTATTCAGTACAGTTTCTATCTTTTATTCCCATTCCATCCCACCAACCCATCCCTCCTCTCCTCCCTTCCATTTTACTTATTTTAAAAAACAATGAAAGAAAACTTCCCCAATCTGGTGAATGAAATAGACATACAAGTCCAGGAAGCACAGAGAGTCCTAAACAAGTTGGACCCAAAGAGGACTACACCAAGACACATCATAATTAAAATGCCAAAGGTTAAAGATAAATAGAGAATCTTAAAAGCAGCAAGAGAAAAGGAGACAGTTACCTACAAAGGAGTTCTCATAAGACTGTTAGATGATTTCTCAAAAGAAACCTTGCAGGCTAGAAGGGACTGGCAAGAAGTACTCAAAATGATGAAAGGCAAGGACCTACAACGTAGATTACTGCATCCAGCAAAACTATCATTTAGAATGGAAGGACAGATAAAGTGCTTCCAACACAAGATAAAGCTAAAGGAGTTTATCATCACCAAGCCATTATTACATGAAATATTAAAGGGACTTATTTAAGAAAAATAAGATCAAAATTATGAACATTAACATGGCAACAAATTCACAACTATTAACAACTGAATCTAAAAAAAACAAACTAAGCAAACAACAGAACAGGAACAGAATCATAGATACAGAGATCATTTGGTGGGTTATCAGACGGGAGAAGGAAGGGAAAGAATGGGGGAAAAGGTACAGGGATTAAGAAGCATAATGGTAGGTACAAGATAGACAGGGGCATGCTAAGAATAGTATAGGAAATGAAGAAGCCAAAGAACTTGTATGCATGATACACTAACGTGAGCTAAGGTGGGGGAGTTGCTGAAGGGAGTGGGCATGCTGTATGGAGTGGGGGCAAAGGGGGAAAATTGGGACAACTGTAATAGCATAATCAATAAAATATATTTTAAAAACATAAAGTTTGAAAGCATTCTTACAGAGCCTCCTGAGCTACCACCATAAAAATTTTGGTTTTCATTCTGAATGAACATGAAAGGCATTGGCTGATTAGGAGGAGAGACATAATCTAATATTCATTTTCAAGCAACTTCTTTAGCTACTATTTTGTAATTAAACTACAGGAGGGTAAAGGAGGAATCAGGGAGACAAGTTAGAACATTTCAATAATTCACATGAGAGATGATGATCATTTGGGTAAGGGAGGGTAAAAACAAGTGGTCAGAGTCTGAATATATTTTGAGCTAACGTCAACAGGATTTCCCATCACTGGATATGAGGGGGACTAAAAGGAGTGAAAGTGATTATAAGATTTGGGGCCCAAACAACTACAAAGATGAATTTGGTGTTTACCGAGTGGGAAGATCAAGGGAAAGCAGGCTAAAGATGGGGCAGGGTGAAGTAGAGCTAAAGACCATGAATTTAGTTTGGGATATTTTAAGTTTGAGATGTTTGTTAGATATTCAAGTGGTGATATCAAGCAAGCTGTTGGGTATAAGAGTCTACAGTATCAGCAGAGAGAACCACCTACTTGAAGAACTAAAAATATTGGAGAGCTAAAAATAATAGCATGAAAGATGGAGAGTGTGAAGGGATTTTGGAAGTGAAACAATGATGCTAAATCTTTTACTGCAAAGAATCAATAAACACTGTTTAAGTTTAAGAGATTAACACCATATAAGTATATAAATGAGTTATGACAGTAACCTACCTAAAATAAAAAATAGTCCAAAATAAATCATGTTAATTAAAATGAACCAGTCATAAAAAGATAAGTAGTATGTGATTCCACTTATATGAGGTACCTAGAGGAGGTAAACTGATAGACAGAAAGCAGCAGGGTAATGATTAGAGGCTAGGGAGGGAAGGGGTGGGGAGATGGATAGTTAGTGTTCAATGGGTACAAAGTCTCACTTAGGGATGATGGAAAAGTTCTGGAGACGAATGTGGTGATGGTTGCACAACAATGTGAATGTATTTAATGCCACCAAACTATACACTTGGAAATGGTTAAGATGGTAAACTTTGCTATGCATATGTTATCACGATATTTTTTCAGCTTTTGTAAACTTACATAATAATTGCACACAAGAAAGAAACTGTGGCCTTGTGGGACTAGAGATGAGAAGAGAGAAAGAAAGGGAGATTTTGGCTTTGTATTTTGTAGATTTTTGTAGTGTTTGGATTCTTTAACCATATGCACACATTATTTTCATATTTATAAATAAAATATTTTAAAAGAATGAGTATGCAAAGGGAGAAGTTCAATCCATGTTTCTGCTTGAGTTGCACCCAATTTCTCCAACACTATTCTATAGAAGCTGATTTCCAAGAAACCTTCAAAGCCCCTTTTTATTATTATTATACTTGAAACTATTCCCTTGGAATCAGACACTTGTGTTTTTCCGATAGAGCTTGCATTCAAAGCCTCAGAGGATAAGTGCGTTTGGAAACCTCAGCACAGCCCTCTGCCTTTGAACTGAGTTTTCCAGGGCTCCTCTCACATTCCTCGTCCAACACAACCATCAGGCAGCCAGTATTTCTTGAGTTGCCCGTGGGAGTGGCCACAGCCTGCTGGAGCATGTCTATTAGAGAAAGCCTCCCACCAGCAAAGCAGACCTCCAGAAAATCCCAGACTGCAGCTGCACACTGCCCAAGTTCCAACCAACAGGCTCTGTCATGCCAATATGAAGGCCTCAAATGAGGCCATCTCATCTTACAGAAGTTACCAGAAATTCTCGATTCCAATAAGAGAATTATAGCATGTCAAAGTTGGAAGAGACCTCAGAAATCATATTGTCAAACCATTCCATTTTACAGAGGGGTAAAGGAGGCCTTAAGCGGAACAGTCACAGGCAATGTGTTTAGAAGCAGAGCCCAAACCCAAACATAGATGTGAATATCAGGAAAAGCATGCATTATTTTGTTTGACCCTTACAGTAAAGTTATGTATAAGAAGTTTCTTTAAATATTTTATTGATTATGCTATTACAGTTGTCCCATTACCCCCCTTCATTCCTCTCTACCCTGAACACCCTCTCCCACCCACATTCCCCCCCCACTTTAGTTCATGGCCATGTGTCGTAAGTTCTTTAGCTTCCACATTTCCTATACTATTCTTAACCTCCCCCTGTCTATTTTCTACCTGCCATCTATGCTACTTATTCTCTGTACCTTTTGCCCCTCTCTCCTCCTCCCACTCCCCTGTTGCTAACCCCCCATGTGATCTCCATTTCTGTGGTTCTGTTCCTGTTCTAGTTGTTTGCTTAGTTTCTTTTTGTTTTAGGTGTGGTTGTTAATAATTGTGAGTTTGCTGTCATTTTACTGTACATGTTTTTTATCTTCTTTTTCTTAGATAAGCCCCTTTAACATTTCATACAATAAGGGCTTGGTGATGATGAACTCCTTGAACTTGACCTTATCTGAGAAGTACTTTCTCTGCCCTTCCACTC
>JAPYXV010005460.1:0-10516 GCA_028533065.1 Trachops cirrhosus | reverse complement strand
AGACAAATGCAGCCTCTCACAACAACACCAGCTGGCACACTGATACAGATGGATTCCTATAACACTCACCTAGCTGGGGAAGCCTGTACTACAAGGGGCTCACACTCCAGGAGATAATTCTGTTTTTTGGGGGTCCCCCTTGTATTAATATATAATACAGTTAGTTACTTATAAACTTATCTCTGAATGCAGGTAAATTTATTATTTATTCCACCTGAAGTTCCTGAAAGGTGATCTTATATTCTTCAAAAACTAAAAATTAAAAAATTATGGTTTAAAAATTCTACCTGTTACTTTTGTTTGTTAACCAATAATATTGTTTTATAATTTAATAAATACATTACAGAAACATTGAATTATGAACTTAAAAAGACATGAATGGTCATTCATTCCTATTCTGTTATTTTACAGAAACCCAGGGCTCATGAATTTACATTTTTTCCCTAGCCAGTGTGGCTTAGTCGGTTGGGTGACTTCCTGCAAACCAGAAGTTTGCAGGTTTGATTCCTGGTCAGGGCACATGCATAGGCTGAGGGTTTGGTCCCGGGTTAGGGCATATAAGAAAGGCAAGTGATTGAAGTTTCCCTCTCACATCAGTGTTTCTATTCCTCTCTTTTTCCCTCCCTGGCCCTCTCTCTACAACCAGTAAGCATGACCTCAGGTGAGAATAAAAGATAAAAGTAAAAAATATTCATATATAATTACAATGAAAATATACCCTTGTTAACTTGCTAATTATTGATGAAATGTCTCACAATTATAGCTGTAAAATAAGGCGTATATGTGTGGTCTTTAGAAAAATTAGCAATTTGGTATTCTTAAAGATATATATACATAGTCAATGCCAGTCTCCATGACACTCGGTGTTAGTTTCCAAATGATCACTTTTTTCTCTATCAAATTTTTTTTTAGAAATTACAGTGTTATTTTAAAATAAACATGGTGAATGTCACAACTTTTTTTTTGAGTAGTCACAATTCTATGTGATGCTCTTAACATAATCTTGGCAGTAGAAAAGTCTTTCAGGTGCACTTGAGGAGAGCAGATGGCTTTGAGCAACTCTGCTTGGGGGTGGATCTCAGTAAGCACCCGTTCTTTCCTGAGGGCAGAGCACCAGGTGTTTTATGAACTCCAGGTGTATTCCATACATACCTCATGCTTTTTTTGCTTCTATACTTGCACAAAACTATTCCATTCTCATTTTCTATTGATAATGTTTACTTTTCTTTAGATTAGTTATGTGACCTGAGAAACGTTAGTTGGAAGAGGTGTCTGAAATCGTACAATATTGATCAAAAGACAGTGCCTAGCTGGAATGGCAATGAAGACATTTCCACCAGTTCACCCTAAATTGACAGGGATATAGAAGTTTTAAATGAAAAAACATTAAGGAAAAAGAGATTTACTATGTCCTTTATTCTTCTCTGTACTTACTGTACTAGCAGAGTGCATACAAATGAATAACATTACCAGCAGATAAATTGATATGAATTTATGAATTGATATGAATGCGATATGAATATGTTTATCCCACAAGAACTAATATATATTATAGGCAAACTTTTGATAAAAAGGAACTTCATGTTATTGAAGATATACAAATGAAAGTGATGTATCTCTATGTATCTTTTAGATTATTAAAACTTCAAAGTAATTATACTCAACCCTGTCCACCTGTTATATACTCATGTATTTCTAGTAGGTTAAATTACAATAACTGTGTTAGAGAATAGAGAATATATCTAAAATTTTTTCATAATGTTTTTGTTATTTTGTCAAAATTTTTAAGTTGTTAGAGTGCATCATTGTAAAAAATTACAAAGAAATACCAATATGCTTCAAGATAATCAGTGCAAGTTAGTAACATTAAATTGAAAAAAAAATAAAAACCTCTATGTCCAATAAGAGAATAATTAAATTCATTGCAGACTACCAACTTTATAGAATATAATGCTGTCAAAATAATTCATCAACATAATATAACTATGTGGAAATACATTTATTATATAATGTTACATAACAAATTATGACTTCACTATGATTACATCAGTGCAAAATTATTCAATAAAACATGGATAAATGAAAACAATTTGAGTATTAGAAAAAAGTGATTATGGGTATTTTTCTCATTATATTTATTACAATGTTATTTAGTGCTTTAAAGTTCATGATACTAATAATCTCCCACAGAGCCACAGTCTATCCTTCCACAACCCGGTTCAGTCAAAATCTTCCTGGTTATCACCAAAATTCAACAGTGTAACCAAAACAGCAGATATAATGAGGAATCCTGTTCTTTAAGGAAAACTGTCTCCCTCCTAGTACCCATGATTTCAGTAATAATTTCACGTTAGAATGCTGTTCTCGGTAGTTAAACTGAAATAAAATAACTCAGGCAATCTGCACGATTTAAAACTCAATTTTGCTCAGCTTCTTGGGCAGCTTCACTATTGGCCTTTCTTATTGACTCAGGCAGCTTTCCAGATTTCAGTATGTCATTAAAAACTACAAGACAAAAAGGAAAAAACTCGACTGTGCATGTTAGGCATATCTTTGTCAAAATTAAGCTGAAAGCCCATCTGGCTCCATTGTCTCATTGAATTTGTCACATTTTATACATAGTTGAGTTTCTTTCCTAATAATCCATCTCTCTTAAGGATGGCAAGAATTACTTCACTGCGTAAGTAAACCACTATCGTTGCTTACCTCATCATGGCATTCTCTATCCCAGAATTTCACTGCTAATATAAATTTCTAAATTTTTATTTTAAAGATCTCATTGTTAAATTCCAAGCTGCCCTTAAAGTATTCATTTTATCCTCACCACCAACCAAGTCCAACCACCATCACATCTCACCGTGATGCTCACACGACCTCCAAACTGTTCACCTCATAGAAACTACTTCCCATTGAAATCTTTCCTCACTTTGGAGCCAGAGAGATATTTTCAAAACACAGTTTGGATCATATTGCCATCACTGCAATGTCTATCCTCCACCCTTCCCCACGCCGTGCATCTTAAAGCACTTCAGTGGCTTACTATTAATACTGCTTCCCAGTCCTTACCCCACCTTTTTTCACTGTTCTTGGTGCTTTGTTCTCACTCACCTTCTTTCATTTTCTCCAGTTATCATGATATTCCCCTCTCTACCTCTACCAGCCCACCCAACATCGCAGCTTTTGCTCTTGCTTCTCACACATTACCTGAATGTTCACTCTCCTATTATCCCCTATTGAGTGAACTCTACTCACCATTCAGATCTCATTTCAAGGAAACACAGGTAAGATTCACCACTGTACTCAGAGCAATGAAGGCTCAACTATAAGAGGAGAGTGTACTCAGCTCACACAAAGGGCACATCTCAAGTACCCAGCTTGGGTGATAAGGGAGGCTGTGCCACTGGACTTTAGAGTACACATACTACATTAGGCCATGCTACCAAGACAGGGAGTCATAGAAGCTCTACCTAATACATAGAAACAAACACAGAGATGCTGCCAAAATGAGGAGACAAAGAAATGTGGCTCAAATGAAAGAACAGGTCAAAACTACAGAAAAGAATTAAATAAAATGGAGATAAGCAATCTATCAGATGCAGAGTTCAAAACACTGGTTACAAGGACACTCAAGGAAATTAGTGAGGACCTCAACAGCATAAAAAATATCCAGTCAGAAATGAAGGATACACTAATTAAAATAAAGAACAATTTACAGGGAAACGACCATAGAGTTAATGAAGCTGAGAATCAAATCAGTGATTTGGAACATAAGGAATAAGGAACAACCAATCAGAACAACAAGAATCATAAAGAATGCAACAACAACAAAGAAACTTAGGATAGTGTAAGAAACCTCTCTGGAAATCTATTTGAAAAAATAGTGAAAGAAAAGATTCCCTAACTTGGTGAAGGAAATGGACAGGCAAGTCTAGGAAGCACAGAGAGTCCCCAACCAGATGGATGCAAAGAGGTCCACTCTAAGACACATCATAATTAAAATGCCAAAGGTTAAAGATAAAGAGAGAATCTTAAAAGCAGTAAGAGAAAAGTGGTTAGTTATTATCATTTTTTAATCCTCCTTAGTTCATTAAAAATGGATAGTAGCATGCGACTGTAGGGCAGAGATCTCTCAACTCTGGTTTGCTATGGTTATGAGAAGCATATAGTAGACATTAGAGAACATCTTAATTGAAGATCCCCACTTCTGAGTCACTATATAGCTTTGAATACTCTTGATACCTTGAAATACCAGGGAAGATATTGGAAACTTCAGATTAGAAGCAAATAGTAGCAGGAATCCCAGCTAATAGATCAGTCATGAATTAGATCAAAGATCTAAAAGTTTCAGATTGAGCAACTCTACTAAGAGATTGTTCTTCTGCTGTAGAATGAGATAATCATAATTTGTTTTTCTCAAATATTTTCACTAATACTTGAAAAGTGCTTTAATTTGATATTAAAAAGGTGTGATAAAAATGTGTGATGTGTGTGTGGGGTGTATGTGTATTGGTTATTCTCAACAAGCATCCAGTCACAGCTATTTAAGAAAGTGGAAATTCAAAGGGATTTTATTTTCAAAGCTTGTTTTAAAAGTGAGAAGAAGTTTGCATGATTGTGTTTTTCATATAACATTTCTTGAGCTATTTATCAAGGCACAGAATTGAAGAAACGTAACAGCTGGTACTGACTAGGAATTACTGTACTTAATTAAAATTAGATGTAGATACTGGCAGCTTTGATTTCACAAGATGCCTGTTCTACCCACTGAGGGGAATTCAGATTCCACTTAGTCCAATCAGTACATCAATACACAGAAGTGTGTTGTAAGCAGATACTCTATAGGGAGCTAGAAAACCATCTAGAGCTGACTTGGAAAACAAAAAATTGTAATTATTTATATTTAGATTATTTAAGTTGTGCTGGTTTTGACCGACCACCAAAAATATGGGCTCATTTTCATATTCAGAGAATTTTAAAAAGTACAGGAAGTAAATTAGATTGAATCTTAAGGCTACAATAGCTCTACAAACTAGTATTAAATTATATTGCATTTCCTTTTAATGTATGCATATACACAGTTAAATCCTTTTTGCAAAGTTGTGATTATGATTATGTTGTATTTAGTTTGTGGGTGAGGGTTAAATTTGGTTTGGAATTCAAGGTCAAAGTCATGGATATAAAAAATGTTATCTTATTGTGGTAAATAATCATGGAACATTTTTAATAGCTATATAATATTTAATTATATAGTTATATTATTTTGTTTTAAACTATTCCCCCACTGTATATATTTAGATGATTTTGACTTTTGTTCATTTGTTTGTTTTTCTCTTATACATGCTAGGTTTCTTTAATTATTAAGATAAATCTCTAAAACTAGATTTTCTGGGTCTAAATTTTTAAATACTGTGAGGGCTTTTTTATATGTGTGACCAAATTGTTTAAAAAACATCATATGCCCATTAAAAATACATAAAAGTATGCATTTCTCCACAAACTTAATATAATTGAGTGTTAAAAAATTTACATTTCTGCCAAATTCATGAAAAAATATAAAATTTTACTATTGTAACATGTATTTTAATTCTATAGTGAGGTTGCATGGTTTTCAATATAAACTTTATTTTTATGAATTATATTCGCTCACAAGATTGCTTATTTTTAATAGAGATATTATTTTTCTTAGTAATCTATAAAAACACGAGATATTAAGTATATAAGTGATATATTCTCAAATATTTCCTCAACTTCTATTTCCATTTTAATTTTGTTCATGAAATAATTACTGAAAGCTTGCTACAGGCTACACCCTGTTCTGAGTCCTGTGATACAGAAATGAACAAAACATTTAAAAATCTGACCTTAGTGAGGTTGAAACAAAATAGTCAAAGATCTTGGCCTTCATGAAGTTTGTGTCCTAGTTGAGGTAGAAAGACAACAAACAGATAAAAAATTAATTGATATTATGGTAGAAAATGATAATACTTTGCGTAAAAGTGAAACAAAGAGAAAAATGATGCAAGTGCTGGGGGTTGCAGCTCTCAGTAGTGCGCTCAATGATGGTGATGTATGAGCAAACACTGAAGGAGGTGTGGAGCTGGCCAGGCCGAAGAAATAGCAAGAGTAAAATCAGCAGGTGAAATATGCCAGTTATGTTTAAGGAATGGTAATAATAATAATAATAAGAAGAAGAAGAAGAAGAAGAAGGCTGGAATCATTTGAGGCTGGGATGCTGTCGGAGAGGTTATGGGGACCCAGATCATGAAGAGCCTAGTGCACCACTGTGCTATTTGGCATTCACTATAAATGAGAAATGGCTCGCTGGGGAAATTTACATACATAAGCACTATGATATGGCTTAAAGGCTCATTATGGGTACCATATTGGAAATAGGTGTCAAGAGGAGTGGAAATCTCCTTTTCTCTCATGGTTCTTATGGGTGGTTGAATATTTAAATGACATAAGGCAGATTAACATGAGAAAATCAAATTTAATATGTATGTATGGGGAGTTCACATAAGCAGGAAGAGTTCTAAAGATAGTAAGACAAAATGAGGCATCTATGTCATTCTGGTCTGAGGAGAAAGAGATAGGGTCCTGGGACTTCAAGGGAAAATAAGGCAATTTACAGGGAGATGGAAAGAATTAATGTCCAGTAAACAAATATTTGCTGGGACATCTAGAGACAAAGGGACAGAGCAAGAAGGACTTGAAGCAAAGGCACCTTGTTAGGTTCCTCCGCGTCTGCTACACCTAGGTCAGATTAAGCTATAGTTGTCTATGGTTATAGCTTCTTTCTGGAACAGGTTTTCCATCTGACATTCTTTTAGGCATTTAAGCGGAAGTTCTAAGGCTCTTCCGGAGCCCTCTGGGCATTAAAAACAGCCATCTTAAAATGATCAATCTTCCAAAGAGACATATCTTGGGATGGCAAACCCTGCCTCTCTTCAGGTTCTAAGCAGGTACCCTGGTTAGAAGACTGCTGCGATAATGCAGACAGCAGATGGGATATGGTGACAGTAATATAGAATGGTCAGATCTATATACGCACTGAGAAAGAGTTGACCATATTTACCCAAGGCAACATTTGGGAAGGAGAAAATGAGTTCATGGTGAGTCTGAGATTTTTGACATGAGCACTAGGAGAGTGGAATAGTCATAAGGATGAAGGGTAATCAGCTGGAAAAAGTAACTTTAAGAGAGAAGTCAGAGTTAGAGATACTCATTTGAAAGTCATCAATATATAAGTTATATGTGAAGCCATGAGATGAAATAAAATCACTAAGGAAGAGTTTGGAGATAGAAAGGGGAAGCAGAGCCAAGTCTGAACTCTGGTGAGTGCTAACAGCAGAAGGGTCTAAAATGTGGCCATTTGGGAAGAAGAAAGGTTGAAGACTTGGGAAATACAGGAAAAGAGATAGAAGAGAGGAAGGTAATCAGTGGGGTCAAATGCTGGTGGTAGATTGGGTAAGATGGTGACTGAGATTCAGACGTGCCATGAATATGAATACATGGAAGTCATCAATCACCTTGACAGAATAAACAGTTTGGGTGAGAGTCTCGGAGTTGGAGATAGCAGGTAAAGATATTTAGGTTGAGAGTTGTAAAGGAGAACAGTAGTGGCTAGATAAGAGACGGATTTATTCTAAGTGAAAGCAACATGACCCCAGCTGGTGTAGCTCAGTGGATTGATTGTGGGCCTGTGAACCAAAGGGTCACCTATTCAATTCCCAGTCGGGGTACATGCTGGGGTTGTGGGCCAGGTCCTTGATGGGGGGCACGCAAGAGGCAACCACACATTGATGTTTCTCTCCCTCCCGTCCCTTCTCTCTAGAAATATAATAAAATATTTTTAAAAAGAAAGCAACATGGTTTGTCTGTATATGTTAATGAAAAAGAGAGAGACAAAAAAGATCCAAAATAGGGAAGATTTAATGGAGCAATATAGTGAGTTGGAAAGAGACCCTGGGATCTATTAAATTAATGGTGGATTAGACTTTAAATAGGAGTATGGATGGTTTATTCGTAGTGACAGGAGGGGAGATAGAAGATATGAACATAGATGCTGGTGGGTGGGTAGGTATAGTGGTGGAAACTTGGACCTTTCCTTCTTATTGACTTCTGTATTTTAGTATAATAGTCGCCAATTTCATGAGCTGGAAGTGACACATTATTTTTTTTCGAATGGCAAATTTGTTGAAACTTGTTTGGTGATTTCTCCTATTACTTTTTGGTTTAAGAGTTTTCTTCCATACTAAGGTCAGTTTTAAGATCTCCATATTTACTTCAAGGTTTTTAATGTATATATTTGTAGTTTAATTGATTTTTTTAATTTTAAGGGAATATCATCAGATAAACAAGTCTAAGTAATACCAAACCTAGAAGCCACAAATTAATAATTGATCAATTTCGTTATAAATATTTATGCATAACAAAGATTTAATATAAATAACATTAAGAGGCCAGCCTGAAACTAATACTGGGTCAGCTGTCACACTGTGAAATGCGAAACGTGACAGTGCATTAGTTTTAATCCTAAACCTCAGGAGTCCTTGTGATCCCAGTTTGTCACTTGGAATTCTGCAGCTACCACGTGAGCAGCCCTGTGTTAGCCTCTTGCAGGATGAGAGACCACATGAAGGAGAGCTCCGTTGTCCTAACTGGGGCTCAAGACGTACGAGAGAGCCCATCCTCCTACACAGCTGTGCTTGCTTGCAGCCCTGTGGGTGAGCCCAGCAAAAAACAGAAAAACCACCCAGTGGAGGCCAGTCTAAATTATTAACCTGCACATTCAGGAGCCAAAAAAATGGTTGCTGCTCATTTAAGCCACCCAAGGTAGGTGGGGTTGTTATACAAACATAGCCTATCATGAGAATTTCTAAATGTTGTTTAAGAGGATAGAAGAGGCTAACAGTATCTTCTCCAGGCCTTACAAAGAGTTAATTCTATAATAATAAATTAGTCATTAGTCCTCTTCCAAGCACAAGTCCTACTCGATACTCATAAAAACAGGATGTCTGTGGTGGAATAACTGTAAGCAAGGGTGCATACTGCATTCTGCTGGTGGAGCTTCACAATGGACATTAGCATAGAAAGCCTCTAAAAATTTGTTAGTTCAATGGACTGAAACCCAGTAAACACTCAGCAAATGACCAAGTCCTCATCATC
The DNA here is from genome assembly GCA_028533065.1 of Trachops cirrhosus. Classification (NCBI taxonomy): domain Eukaryota; kingdom Metazoa; phylum Chordata; class Mammalia; order Chiroptera; family Phyllostomidae; genus Trachops; species Trachops cirrhosus. The sequence continues at coordinate 1,348 of JAPYXV010005460.1, read as the reverse complement.
TTTGTCATCATCATCATCACCATCCTTATTAATTTCTGGCTACACATTAAATCCGAAAGCTCAGATCCTTGAAACATTATAGTTAATTCATTCACCTCAAAGATTCTTTCACTTAGGTAATTTTAAATCTTAGTATATATTAAAAATAATTACAAAATAATTTTATAAAGTTACTAAAACTTTTGATTCTGTAATATTGGACATTAAAAGAAAAAAAAACTTTATTGGTACAGCGCAAGTTATTTATACACCACCAATATCTCAAAAGTCAGCTCTTTTTTAAAAAATATTTTATTTATTTATTTTTAGAAAGAGGGGAAGGGAGGGAGAAAGCGAGGGAGAGAAACATCATGTGTGGTTGCCTCTCGTGCACCCCTCACTGGGGACCTGGCCCACAACCCAGGCAAGTGCCCCAACTGGGAATCGAGCCAGTGACCCTTTGGTCGGCAGGCCAGCACTCAATCCACTGAGCCACACCAGCCAGAGCTCAAAAGTCAGTTCTAAGTAAGTAGATGCAGTTTCTATTAATAGCTTATGGCACTAGAGTTTTGTGAAACACTGTGGAATTCACTACTCTGAGGTGATGATGGCTAAATGGAAAATGTCACAGGTAAAATAGTCTCTGCTATTTTAAAGACTGCATAAGTAAAAGGCAGATATGAGTTAATTACCTTACTTCCTACCAAAGAAATAACCATGGAACAAAGTTTTCAAGTAACTCGGAAAGTACCCTTGAAATTCCAGCTGTGATGCATGCTAGTGGTCATGCATTGTAATAATGAATCCTCACAGAACGAGAGGGAGAGTAGTTTCTCAGGGTTCAATTTAATCTATAAAAGCAATAACCTTTCTTGAAACAAATGATAACAAAAATAGCTTTTATCTCATGTCTTCTCATTATGCATTTCTCATTCACTAAACTCCTTTTTAGCGTTTGATTCTCATTGATTAATTACGATATATTTTTCTGTCCCTTTATTTGGTAGTCATTATAAATCCATGAATTTTTATGTTATAGTTATTTTCTTACTTGTCTAAGTACTAAAAAATTTGTTAGTCTTTACTGGTCAACAGAAATAAGAAATGTCTTGGATTTTATTGTTTATATCTCTCTCCTGCCTAAGTTTCAAGAGCTCGGAATGCAGCTGGCTTAATATATCTGGATAATAACAATTCAACCTATTTAGATATAATCTCCAATCAATACTAGTCATAGGGATTGTGGAATAAATTTATTCTACTCATTACTCTAAACCCGTATTCTAGAAAACACCTTTTTATAGGTTTCTGTATTAGTCTGCTCGAGCTGCCACAACAAAGTACCTCAGACAACAGACATTTATTTTCT
>JAPYXV010005459.1:0-10517 GCA_028533065.1 Trachops cirrhosus | reverse complement strand
AATCAGTGAAGAGATTACTGTTGGATAAGTAGGAAAGTTCAGTGGATGCCTCTGGCCAGGAAAAATGGTTCCGATTGAATTTTGGTAATTGAATGATGACCCCCCTTCGGAATATTAATGATATTAGCAGTATTCTGAAGAGAATAGGTGAGAATGTCTAACATGTAGATAAGTTTTTGTTTTCACTCTGAAGAAGGTTAGGCTACCATTGTGGTGTCAGGAAGAGAACAGAGTTTGAAATCTGGAATCTAGACGGCTCTGTGATTTATTGCTATGTGACTTGGGAAAAGAACATCATTTCTCTTGATTTGCTGAGAAAATAGAAGCTATATCAGAAGAGAAATCCCACCTGTGTCCATCACAAAATATACCAAAGTCCCTGCATCTGTACCCACAGGGGTGCGTCTTTGCTTCTGTCATGCCGTGTGAACTCAGCTTCCACACAGGCCAGCTTCTCCAGCCTGCCCCGGGCCCTCTCACCTCGCCAAGGACACCTCTTCTACTGCGATCTTCTTTCTCCCTTGCAATAATGAGTTTCCCTTATTTACTCTATCACGCCTATCACGGCACAAAAACACTACTATTCTCCATCTCACCAAAAGCTCTCCCTTTATCCCATAACCTCCTTAAACTTCTGTCTGCTATCTCAGTTTCCCTTTACAGCAGAACTTCCAGAACGAGATGTACATTCAATGTCTTGACTTCTCCTCATCCCACTTCCCCTGGTACCAACCCCAGTGAGGGTTCGAATCTGACCCCTCCCCTGGAACCACTCCTGTCAATTATTTCTGTTGCCAAACACTGTGGTCATTTATTAGTCTTCATCACACAAATCAAATCAGTGACAAGTGACATAAACCCCCTTCACCTTTAAAAACTTAACTTGGCTTCTAGGAAAACACCCTCAGTTCCCTTCCTATGTCAGTGGTTATCACTTGTCCATTTCCTTTTTCTTATTTTCCCTCTTATTCCCCGGATCTAAATAAGGGGACTGATTCTTGGAACTCTTATCTCCCTATACTTAATCCCCATGTTATCTCATTCACCCCTTTGAATGCTGAACTCTTGTGTTTATCTGCCTATTTGACTAAACATCTCAAAATTAATCTATGCCAAACCAAACTCCTGATTCCCTCCCATCCTACCTTCCTATTGGCTCTATCTACAATCTTCTCTCAGCATCTAACAGTTTCTCACGGTTTCTGCATGCACCAGCCTGGCCACCACCATCGAGTCCTGTTCTGTCCTCACGTCCCATTTCCAGTGCACGCGCAAACCCTGTCAGGCTCGCCTCTGAAACGTTTTAAATGCAAACATCCCTCATGTTCCCAGCTGGCACTGCTATCTCCAACTCCAACCCACTGATTTCTCACCTGATTCTGCCTTCCCTACCCGCCCGTAATCTACTCCCTTCAGAGTAGTCAGGATGGCCCTTGTAAGAGAGATCATGCCACATCTGAGCTCAGAGTCCTGCAAGAGTTTTTATCTCTTTCAGTAAAAATAAATAGACAGAAAGACAGAAAGGAAGGAAGAAGGGAAGCAAGCAAGCCAGAGAACTGAAAATTGTCTCCAAGGCTCACAATTCACCCTGCCACCAACGGCCACCCTCCAACCTCCTCTCCTTTTACTTTCCCTCCGTGAGTCCTTCAAGTCACACTTGCCTCCTTTTTTCGAGAGGATGCCAAACACTCCCAGGGCCTTTGCCTCTGGTGTTCTCTCTGCCTGAATGTTTGTCTCCAGTTTCCTACCTGGACACCTGCCCACTTTGCCAGGCCTCTACCAAACATCTTTTCTAATACATATAAAAGGATCCCTCACCAGTAGCACTCTCTTCCCTTATCCAGTTTAACTGCTTCCAAAGGCATTCCGTCAACTAACATACTACAGGGGTGAGCAGAAGTAGGTTTACAGTTGTTCATAAGGAAGAACACATAATACAAGAATAAATAATAGCCCTGACTGGTGTAGCTCAGTGGATTGAGCTTGGGCCTGTGAACAAAGTGTCACCAGTTTGATTCCCAGTCAGGGTACATGCCTGGGTTGCAGACCAGGTCCCCAGTAGGGGGCACGTGAGAGGCAACCACAGAGTGATGTTTCTCTCCCCTTCTTTTTCCTTTCCTTCCCCTCTCTCTAACAATAAATAAATAAAATCTTTTAAAAAAAGAGTAGATAATTATACAAGAATAAACTCTGTGTTTCACGTACACATAACCGTAAGCCTGCTTTTGCCCACCCCTGTATATGTGTATTTGCTTCCCTTGGATGTTTGTTTCTCAGATGCCCTCCCCACATTACCACGTAAGCAGCACAGATAGCAGTTTGGCTGATTCTGTTCCCCGCCCTGCCTAGAACTGTGTCAACGGTGCCGTCTCCTCTCCATAAATGCCTACTGGAAGAAGAAATGAGTGAGTGTAATGATAAGCTCTGGTCGTGAAGACTATGTACACAAATACCATCTAGGAGTAAATTCAGCATCTGTGTGCATTTCCTTCTTATCTTTTCCTCCACGTACATATACCTATGTTTGTTTTTCTACTCATTTATCTTAGAGAGTGAGGATCTTATACACTATTTTATATTCTGATTGTTTCACTTAACTTGAAAGCCAAGCCACCTTCACACTTTATTCTGAACTGAGTCGAAGTGAGTCTCTCAACAGTAGGGGTGACCTTTCTCCAAGCAGAGGAGTCGGATTTTTACTTAGCCGCCTGTCCACTCCTGGACATGCAGGCTACTTCCATTTCTTATTCTCATTTTAACAACATAAGCATTTGTACCAAACTTCGTTTACAATTTTCAATAATGTCCTTAGAACCGGGTAAAAACAGAAGGGGGAGGCGAGTTCTCCAAGTGAGACTTTAAAGCTCATTTCTGTGGCCTTCCAGAAAGGTTAAACCTGCCAGTACTCCGACACGGGGTTCCCGGGACGGCCTCTAACTTGACCCCGAGTTGCCTTGGTCAACGCTTTTCCTGTCTTGTTAATGAATTTGTTCTTCTTAATTCTCCTCTTCCCGCCATCTCTAAGAATACATCTTTTAAGTCCTATTTCCAATGCTCCAGAAACATGGTGATTTTTAAAAAACATTTTTCTTGAAGGACCCTGATTGCCCTTATTTTGACAGTCAGTAAGGCTCATGGATTTTTGTGTTTTTTATGTGGAAAATGCATGATGTGCAGTAACCTTGCTATTTTCAGTACCTTTCTGCTTCTAGAACTTACCATTTCCTTCCATGTTCACTATGCTGTGCTTTCCCTCTGCGTGATCACTTCATATGAGGGCTGCATTACTGAAAAGTGGCTTCCACAACACGGCTGTGGGCTTCCCTATGTCCACCCGTGAGCGTGGGAGGCACTATGCTGTCTTGGGAAGAGCATGGACTCGGAGTCTGCCGCGCACTGATTCAATCCCCAACTCTAACACACACTAACTCTGTGACCTTAGGCGGGTTGCTGAGTGAGCCCACACTCAGCTCCCTCAGCTACAAGAAAAGTGAAAGGGACAGTATGCATTTCATCGGCTTGGGGTCAAGACTGAATGACAACTGGATGAGAACAGTACATAAAGTTCTTTGACAACTGTAGAGATATTTGCTCTTTTTCCCTTTGTTCAACCACTGGTAGATGACCCCCCTGGGCCAGCTGCCCCAGTTGGCTGCAGTTGTGCAGGGGCCATCCCTCGAAGAAGAGTACACCTACCCTGTTAAACCCTCGGGGCCACGTGAATCTCTTTTGCCAATAAAATGTGGACGTAGCGATGACTCACTTCCAAGCAGACGAAGCTTGGTCACTCATGTCTTGTTGTACCCTGGGTCAGGACAACCAAAGGAAGACTTCTCTGTGAGTGTGGGTCCCAGAGTGAAGATGACAGAGGACAGAGCCACAGATGACCTTCAGTGGACATGTAGCATATGAGAGAGCAAGGAACCCCCATTTTTGAGTCACTAGAATTGGGGACACATTATTACAGTTTAATCTAGCCTGCCCTGACCACCCAATCCCCCAAAAAGAAACACCTAGAGTGTGTCTAGGTGAAAAAAATGCAAGCCACACAAACAAAAACACTATGCTTAATTACAACCTAAGTATGACCATGGCTCTTTGCGAGTTATTAAAATTATTTATAGATGCTCTTTGCCCTCAAAGAGATCACAGTCCATTATTTCAGCATATGTCGTTATAAATGATCTCTTCTCCATGCACACTAGGGAACATGGTCTCTGACCTGGAAACATGAAAGAGGTATCAAAAACGTCCTTCTGCCAAGAAGGTGTGGAGTGAAGAGAGATTGTTCTCATTGTATCCACATCATATTCTGCATATATCCCATAGTGACTAGCTCACTGCAGGGTCTGTTATTGTAGAAAGACAAAAAGCAATCCCACAAGCTATTTTAGTTTTCCTAATGGAAAAACTAGATGCTGCAGATGAAAGAGTTATTAGAAAAATAAGTCTTAGCTTTTCTATAAAAGCATCCAAAATGTGCTGTGCATTTTGGCTAGTCCATCAGCACTGTGAAGGAGTATGTTAACAGACAGGATTTCTAATAAAATGTGTATGTATATACACACACACACACACACACACACACACTTTTTTCCCCTAGAAAGTAAGCAAAGAAGAGCCAGAAATGACACCTGAGGTTGACTCAATGCGTTTCAGCCCATTGCTGACGCACCCTGTTTCCAAGGACAGACAGAAGCCCTGCATTTACCCACGCCACTCGCAAGCTCTGTTTTATCTCCTCCCTTTCTTGGCACTATGGTTCCTTATCACCGCTCCCAATTTCTGCTTTTGATGGTGTGCTTCTCTGTCCCTGGTTATTGCCTTTTCTTCTTCTTGTATTTAAAGTTTTAATTGTGATAAGCTACACATAATATAAAATTTGCCATATCAACCATTTCTAAGTGTACAGTTCAGTAGTGTTAAGTACGACTGACTGTACATTCATATTGTTGTATAACCCATCTCCTGGGACTTTTTTATCTTGCAAAACTGAAACTCCGTGCCCATTAAATAAGAACTTCCCACTTCCCTCGCCCCAGCCCTGGCAATCTCCATTCCTACTTTCTCTTTCTATGAGTTTGACTGCTTTTGATGATAAGCTGTGGATCAGACCAAGCGATTGCTCCTGTATTATTATCTTTCTAAACCTGAGAGTCAGGCCAAAGTCCATAGCTTAAGTTTTCATCAACCCTGTCTATATTCCTGCCAAATACATCATTGTTTGAAATACTTTTGTGAAAATAAATTTTGCATGGCCAAATTAGTTTTGTTAGTGGCCAACTGATCAAAGCTAAACAGATAGTATTTAAGAATGTCAAGGAACATATGCTGGACATGCTAATGTATGTCAATGTGTCAGTACATATTATGAATCTCTGAGGGAGGTAGGGCCCACACAGTATTTTCATACCTAAACAAGAAAGCAGCTTTTCGAGGACAGTCTAACTCGGACATCCAGGGAAACGCCTAGACAATCTTAGGGCACACATCTCCATAGACTCTCTTGTGGAAAAGTAAATGATAACAGGCATGCTGACACAACCTACAAAAGAGTGTCACCAGAGAACTGGAGGCAGCTCACTTGCCAGTCTGGGGGAGAAGCAAGTTTATGATCCATGATGTAACACACTCCTGCTGTTAGATAACGTCGAGCCTCACGTAGGCTACAGCAGGAGAACTGTGAGTCATTGCTCACGACCCTTTCGTAGCTGATAGACTTTCATTGACAGAGAAGTACCATCCTGCTAATTTCATTTTAACGTTCATGAAATCCTCATTTAGCCCTGGCTGGTGTGGCTCGGTAGACTGAGCGCTGGCCTCCAAGTGGAAAGGTCACTGGCTGAATTCCTGCTCCGGGCACGTGCCTGGGTTGCAGGCCAGGTCCCCAGTTGGGAGCCTTCAAGAGGCAACCACACATCGAAATTTCTCTCACATGTTGTGTCTCTCCCTGTATTTCTCCCTCCCTTCCTCTCTCTCTAAAAAATAAATAAAATCTTTCAAAAAATAAAATCATCATTGAGAGTTGAAAAATAGGGTCAAAGCTGGCTTTATAAGGTAGTGGGGAAATGAATTGAAATTGATTAATTTGAAAGCATGAGAAAAGGTTTTTCTATCAGAATTATGATGGTGAAATCCATTTCTGTGGGTGAGGCAATAAAGAGGAGTTTCTTCGTACTTTATCTTGGCAGATTAGCTGTCTTAAAGACATCCTCTTATAAAGAGCAGGCAAAGTTTATTGGCTACTCTCCATAGGTCCACCCTGTGCTAAAGCTCTTGTGTGGATTATCATTTTAATATAACGTACGGTCCCATGAGGCAGAAACGATAATCACCCCCATTCCGCTCAGGAGGTTCAGAGAGGTGAACTCACTTAGCAAGCTCCCTACCTAGTAAAGAACGGAGCTCGGGCCAGGAGTCGACCCGAGGTGGCTCACAGCCACTCGAGGCTGGAAACCTCAAACCTCTGCCTTGTTCCCATCAGCAGGCATGAAGCTGGCGCCCGGCTGGAAGCAAGTTCAGGTGGGAACACAAACGCGCAGGCGAGCACCAGCTTCCATACTGCCATCTCCAAGGAATTAGAACACAACCAACAGAAGTACTGGCAGGACCACCAGCATCGATGGAAGAGCGTCGTGCTTTTCCTGTGCGTGACAGTGACACAAAGAGGGAAGACAAGGAAAAGCACTCTGTGGCACAGTGCGGCCCTCGCTGTAAGGGCATTGCTTCCTAGGAAGACAGAAGATTCAGTCTATCGACACCACGGCATCTCCACAGACTCCCAAAGAAGGAAAGGCACTTAGAGGTGAATGATGCTCAAAACCTGCCTGGGGCAAAGACGCTCCCTCTACTTCCAAAGCCTGATCCCCCTCCATGTGGCTCAGCTGCCTTCCAAGAGGGCCCTGTGGGAAGTTCTGACCATTTGAGTGTCTGACCCACCAGCTACTCTCTTTTGTTCCCTGCAAGGACTTAAGTGTTTCAAGGGTAGATTCGAAGACAGAGTATCTTGACTTGTTACGGCAAACAGGACATTTTCTGAATAATATCCCATTGTCTGTATATCCCATACCTTCTTTATCCATGCGTCTGCTGATGGACACGTACTTTGTTTCCACATCCTGACTATCGTGAATAGTACCGCAATGCATGTGGGAGTGCAGGCATATCTTCAAGATCCTGTTTTAATTTCCTTTGGATCCATACCCAGAAGTGGGATTCCTGGATCATATGGTAAGTCCGTATTTAATTTTCACTTATTTATTTTTTTTAAGGAACCGCCATACTGTTTTTATAGTGGCCGCACCAACTTACATTCCTAGCCAACAGTGCCTTAGGGTTCCCTTTACTGCACATCCTGTGGACTCTAGTGAGCCGGCCTCATAGGAGCAGAGAGTAGGATGGCGGCTGGCAGGGGCTGTGGGTGGGGTGAATGGGAGATGCTGGTCAAAGCCTGCAAACTCCCAGTTATACGTTGAGTAAATTCTGGAGGTGTATTGTACAGCATGGTGATTGTACTTAATAACACTGTATTAGATACTTGAGAGTTGCCAAGAGAGCAGATCGCACATGTTCTCTCTCCACAAAAAAAGAAATGGTAATTATGTGAAGTGATGGGAGCGCTAGCTAACCTATGGCAGTAATCGTATCACAATATGTAAGTGTTTCAAATCAACATGTCGTAAGCCTTAAACTTACACAATGTTATACATCGATTACATTTCCATAAGGCTGGGAAAAAATAAAATAAAAAAGAAGACATCTTCCTTATAGAGTCACCCATGCGGTGTACTTGTAAGAATAAACTTTAATGGGACAAGTTTCTGACATTCACGGCTACTTTGTTACCACTGCATTGCATAGTGTATCCTGATAAGTACACGGTACCAGGATCACCCAGGAAGCATACAGAAAATACAGAGTACACGCCCACACCTCAGTCTGCGAAATCAAACTTCTAAAGAGGCAGTATGAATCTCTCTGTCCTTACAAAGCTAAGATATTCTAATAATCAGCAGCTCTGGAAAATGAAAAACACTGTTAGGCTAGTCTCACTCAGCCTTCTACTTTGTTTCCTCTCCAAACGCTATCATTATAGACATAAAAGAGAAGGAAGGAAGGAAAATCCACAAATGTTGAGGCTAAACCTTGGGTGGCCGACACAGCATGCCGAGGAACACGGGCTGGACTACCAGGTTAGTTATTTACACCGCATGGAGGTGGGAAAATTACTTACCTCTTCTGAGCCTACTTTTTTTCATCTGGAAATCAGAGCTAAAAAATAGCATCTACTTCTAGGGTGATGGAAATGTTATCTTTTTTAAAAGATGTTATTTTTTAAAATTTATTTTTAGACAGAGGGGAAAGGAGGGAGAGAAACACCGATGTGAGAGAGAAACACCAACTGGTTGCCTCTCGTACACTCTAGACCGGGGACCAAACCTGTAGCCCCAGCACGTGCCCTGGCCAGGAATCACCCCGGCAACCTTTCACTTCGTAGGATGGCGCCCAGCTGAGCCTCACTAGTCAGGGGGGAAATGTTATCTTCTTTACTGGAGTGTCAGGACAAATGTGTACATTTGCCAAAACTTATGAAATTATATAGCTAAGATATGTGCATCGCATTGAATGTAAGTTTTACAATAATAATAATAACGATAATAAAAATAGTACCTACTTGGCAGACATGTTGTGAATATAAAATCAGACAACCACAGAGAATATTTAGCATGGTATCTGGCATCTTTTGGATGTCCACCTACTATTAGAAAACAGTAACTATTACTATGTTTATATTATGTGTTATGCATTACTTACTATGCATTACTTACTATGTATCATTATCAGAATATCTTCCGAAGTTAAACATACCTAGAGCCATGGTAGATTTGGAAGATGAAATGAAAACTCAGACTATTTTACGCTGTGGTCTCAATGTGTATTTCTTCATGTTTTAAGTGCATAAATTTCTCTTTAGCAAAAAGACAACATGAAAAAGCAAATTTCATACTTACTCTGCAAGTTTCTTGCAGAACATTTTGCATTCATATCTCAGCTTATCCATGACTTACAATTTTGTAAATGGTGCAGGCTCCAACACAAGGTATATATTTTGTTATGCCTCTGTTACAATTAATCAAGCAAAAAATGAGTATTATATTTCCTAATGACAACTTTGTGCCTGCAAAGAAAAACCTTGCCGCAATGTTAATATATCTATATGGTCGCCTACATCAAAATTCACAATCCTTAATTCTAATTTCAAGCTTTAATTGCTATAGGCCATAATAATAATGGATTTCTTAAAAAAAAACAAACAACAACCACTTTCCATAGGTATTCTCTTTGAGAAATGCAACATAGTATAATGATATATGACACTCAGAGAATGACAGGATAAAGAACACCATGCATTACAAATGTGTGTTCAGAGAGCCAGATTAATTTGTTACAAATTTTAATTTACGTAAACCCTAGAAAATGCACTTAACAATAACAGACTTTAGACTTCTGGCCACAATGGAGGTGTAGGGAGATATACTTTGCCTTCTCGCACAAGCAAAAAAAGGACAACAGATTTAAAAACAAAAAAATAACCAGAACTGCCAGAAAATCAAACTGTATGGAAGTCCAACAACCAAGGAGTTAAATGAGAAACATTCATGCAGATGGGTAGGAGGGGCAGAGACGGGCAGCTGGGGTGGAGAGGACTCGCAGCAAGGTGGCAGCTGGAGGACCAGGGCAGGCATCTGGCAAGTGGGCGGTCCCACATTTGCATGCAGATACACAGGGAGGAAGAACTGGGGCGTGAGACAGGCCACACAACCCAGGGTTCCAGGGCAGGGAAATAAAGCCTCAAAACCTCTAACTGAAAAAATCTGTGGGGGTGGAGTCTGCAGGAGAAACTCTCAGCCTTACAGGAAAGTTCATTGGAATGACCCACAGTGTTCTAGAACATACACAAACCCACCTGCTCAGGAATCAGCACCAGAAGGACCCAATTTGCTTATGGGTCACGGAGAAAGTGACTGAAAGCCAGTGGAGAGCTGAGCAAGTGGCATCGTTCCCTCTCGGAACCCTCCCCAACATAAGGGTTGCCCCACCCTGGTGGGTACCTAAGGATCTGCCCCCTACTACATAACAGGATGACAGGCATGCCAAGACAAAGAAATATGGCCCAAATAAAAGAACAGATCAAAACTCCAGAAAAAATACAAGTAAGTGATGAAGAGAGAGCCAACCTATCAGATGCACAGTTCAAAACACTGGTAATCAGGATGCTCACAGAAATGGTTGAGTACAGTCACAAAATAGAGGAACAAGTGAAGGCTATGCAAAGTGAGATAAAGGAAAATGTACAGGGAGCCAAGAGTGAAGGGAAGGAAACTGGGACTCAAATCAATGGTTTGGACCAGAAGGAAGAAATAAACATTCAACCAGAACAGAATGAAGAAAGAGGAATTTTAAAAAATGAGGAGAGGCTTAGGAACTTCCGGGACAACTTTAAACGTTCCGACATC